>VICI01000299.1:0-44380 GCA_019593645.1 Akabosia matsudoensis
TGTTCAGACCTCACCACTAATTCATTCGTCTTAAATGAAGATTACGAATCTTACGGATAACAACTGCTGTCCATATGCTTAAAAGCATTACACGAGTACGCATGTCATTCAAATCCTGTCTCAATAAAAGGTAAAATCCTAAACTAATATTGAAAATGACAATGAATAAAATTCCACAAGGGCTCACTCATTTGACGAATTTTCTCAAAGATAGTCCGAACGGAAAAATAGGTGATTGAATGCAGGTAATCTGCATGTTTTTCACGGATTTTAATCCATGAAAAATAAGCATAAAATTATCATGCAAAAGTGGCATGATGTAATAAGTTTCAAGTATGTTACAATTTTCCATGCGCTCCTTGCCCGAATAGTCTGCGTGCTAAGCTGCAATAAACAACAATTATAAAATGCTCATTAATTAAACTCTTGCAAGCCAGATTTCAGTTGTCCATGTTTCACCCTGTGGCTGGATACACTTCTTATCTGAAAGATGAGTTGCAATATGTAAAACTGACATGGAACAAAATCCTTAGCTCCGTTAGGAGACTCATCTGTAATGCTATTATCAGATTGTTGTCACTCTGACACTTTTCTATTAATCATTTCCAATATCCTGTCATACATATAAATGCCCAACTAAAATCTTGTTAATCTTTTGAAACGAGAAGGAAAAAGTTGATTTTCATTAGTCTCAAGTATAAAAAGGAAGACAAAGTGGTTTCAACGACTCAGTTCCAGTTGAATTCTTGCCATATGAGGTGCTCGTTTTCAAACATAAATTTTAAAACAAAAATACCCTTTTCGAATCAAAAGTTGACCGGAATTTTTAAAAACAGCTCTTCAAGTTCCGTGACAGAAACGTTTTTGAGCCGTTGTTGTACATACCGAACAAGTTTTGTTCTTACGTGAAAAGAATCTACTTATGTACCAGCTTGTCCTTTGAACCAGGTAAGGTTATTCTTTCCGAAATTTTCCCTATTTATAGGATGAGCTCATAGATCTCAGTTGGGTAACAACAGACTTAGACAAGTTATAGGAGGTTCTCATGCGTGAAACCACTGACCATCGACATGAAGTAGTTATCATTAGATTCAAATCATGTTTAATTCAAGTTTTCTCCGTAGATTAGCATGCACTCTTGCATTTTACCCAATTAGCTTATGAGTCAAAATCTATTATTGAAAAGAAATAAAAAACAGATTCACACGTCATTCAAGATGACAAGCTCGAGTTACAAAAATCAGAAAAATGCCTAAGGGCAATTATTACCTTGAGATGAATTGCAGTAGATCAAGAGCAATTGAATCTAGTAATTTTTTTTGTCAACATCAATCCAGATTTGATAGTCGTTTTGTGGCGAGTAACGAGTAACATTCCTTGCAATAATGATGATTGTATGTGTTCTTCTTTGCAATACGCTAAACATGCCATTATTAGGTAGCCTGAGTAGTTTCATATTACAAAAGACTTGCTGATGAGTTGATGGGTACATACATACATTGATTTAAATTAAATATGACGATTATTGGCTCTTAAGGAAAAAAGTCAAGTTTTTAAGACCTCTTCGTATTTCATTGACTAACCACAAACAAACGCCATCGATGGTATCTGTGTTTGTTTTGCTGTGTTTTCGTTTATGACACAAAACGCAGTAAAAATCCTATTTGCAAAAACTATTTTGCATACCTTCTAGTACAATCAGGCAGCTTTATTTATTGCATTGTGAATTTTAATTAATTCTTAGTTATATCAGAAGCTGAACCTGTACAAGTGGTATATAGATTTTCATTATGTAGTTCACACTACTTCGTTTGTATCAGCTTTCTTCTTTCAAAGAATACAAAGATATATTGTAGCAATTGATCTATTGCGTAGTAGACAAAGTTTTCATAAGCAAATTATTTGCTAAGCTGTCATTTGGCGAAACAGTTTTCAATAGACAAGACATCACCCTTAGAGTGGTCAGTGAGACATATTTTTTAGAAATCAGTTTAAGATTAACTTTAAAATCCATCTTAAAGCTTATGAAAGCAAGAATTGTTTCCATATTGTGAAAATGGAATCATACGCAAACGTAGCTGGCCAGTTATCGTCGTTGTCCTTAGATGAGGAGAACAATAACGTAATACCTATAACAAACACTAGGATTTAGCAATAGGACGTAGTGTTTGATTAGTTATTTTCGCCAATTTTTTGCTAATCAACCTTTTTATCACAGGTTACACTTAAGCAAGACAACATGAGTTCATCAAAGTTTGCGAACGCTGGCTTGACTGTGGAAGAACTCGCCCACGAGCGATTCGGTAATGGTAACGGATCTTTCGAAAATGGAAATGGATATCGCCCAACTGCGAAATTAAATGGACACTTGAAAAGTCAAAATGGAAGCGCAAATGGACACAGTAATGGTATTCATCGCCGTGAAGAACCATTGTCTCAAAGAGGAAACGTCGTTAATCCGTAAGCATGATAGTTAGCGCGTCGTGAAGATTGATGGATTTCAGTAAAAAAAATCATGATGTTGTTCACAGATATACACATGAAGTGCTATCTGAAGCAGCCCAATACATTAAAGATAGAATTAGCATTTCCCCGAAAATTGCCATTATTTGTGGATCGGGTCTTGGCAGTTTGGCGACAATTTTAGATGAAAAAATTGATTTTCCCTATGGCGAAATCCCACACTTTCCTCAGTCCACTGTTCCTGGTCACGCAGGAAAACTTGTTGTTGGGAAAATGGGAAGTGTACCAGTTGTTTGCATGCAAGGCAGATTCCATTTCTACGAGGGATATCCATTATGGAAAGTAAGTTTTCCTCACATTTTTCCTACTAGTTTTTCCTAGTTTGCTTCAGTTTTAGTACATAGTATCACGCAGAACAGAGATTTAGGGTTGTCTATAAACTTTTTAAAATAGTTCACACTTTTGGATGAAGTTCCAATCAGTGAATGTATTGATGAAAGTTTCATGTCTCCTCGGCCGTTTCAAAAGTTTTTTTTCGAAAATTTTGCATAGAATTTATTTGTACACGAACCAAGATAATGTTGGCAGTTAGTTATGATTAGTAGACAAAGCTTTTTGAGTTGAGGCTTACAAACAACCATGATGTTTCCGATTTAATCCAGTGTAAACAGAAAATAATAATTATGTCGACAGGACGGAAATTTATATACACTTCAATAGAAAATAGCATGATTGGAATCGTTTTAAAAGGTCATAAAACACATGCAGTTTTATGAACATTTTCAGCATTAAAGGTTTATGTAGAAAGTGTTACGCATAATTCAATGGAACGGACCAGATTGTATTATGTAACTGATTAATATGATTTTTTGTATAATTACCTAGTGTGCCATGCCAGTCCGCGTGTTCAAGCTCCTCGGAGTGGAAATGCTTATAGTGACTAACGCTGCCGGAGGGCTTAATCCGGATTACAAAGTAGGCGATATCATGCTTATTAAGGATCACATCAACTTTCCAGGCTTTGCCGGTGAGTCGGTCCTACGAGGTCCCAACGATGAAAGGTATGCCTGGCTAATCCAATTCCTCTCACGTAGCCCAAGTTCAAAGCATCTAATTAGCAGTTATTATATATAATGCTGCTCTTCTTTCAGGTTCGGTCCACGGTTTCTAGCTATGAACGCAGCGTACGATAACGATCTCCGAAAGCTGGGAAAATCTGTGGCAAAGGAGCTAGGAATGAGTGATTTTTTCCACGAAGGGGTTTACACAATGGTCGGTGGACCAGTCTTTGAAACAGTAGCAGAACTTCGGCTCATGAAACTTCTAGGAATCGATGCTGTTGGTAAGACTTAAAACGAACCTGTTAAAGGATATGAGCCGTGTAGAATAAGAAAAACATATTTTTTACATGTGTGCGGTTTGCGTTTTTCTAGGTATGAGCACAGTGCCTGAGGTCATTGCCGCACATCACTGTGGAATTAAATGCTTTGGATTTAGCTTAATCACGAACGAATGTATTACATGTTATGAAACCGATGACGAGCCAGATCATGAAGAAGTAATGGAAGCTGCCAGTCGCAGGCAAAACGATTTGGTCCGATTTGTCTCTGCTTTTGTAAATACTGTCAAGACCACGTATGTCGAGGATTTGCCCAAATAGACCCGCAGCAATACGTTATTTTTTTCCTGTCCGCAATTTCTTTTTGTAAAAGTTTAGTTGAACATAAGACTTGTTTCAAGTTGGCCATGACAGTTTGACACTGCCAGAGAATGAGTTGACATGAAATGTAGTATTTTTCGGATTTTTTTTGTTTAGTGTGTAGAACTTATCGCAATTTTTATTCTTATTGATCGTATCAATTATTATCGCTGTAGGAGAACATTCCGTGTCTGGTTTTTATAGGAGAAGTGTATTTGTTTTTGTATTTACGATAAAAAGGTGTAAACATTTACGCGTTATATGTTTTATGGTGGGGAATGTGCCATGTAAATATTTATATATCAGGGTTTCATAATATTTTTCAAAGATTATGTCAAATACGACATAGTACATCTGCATTTACTGACTCTCGTAATGCTGAATGTAAGAGCTATTCTTAGCAAAACAGTGTAATAAAAAGCTATGAGGGTCGTATCTTATAAAATAATATCGTCAAAAACATTTATTTTCTCTATATACAGAGGTAATGTACAGAATAACTTGATGGTAAACTGTTAGTTAGTTATTGCTCCTAAAACAATTCCATCGAGAGCTGCTTCCACTCTCTTCAGTTTGATGAGTGGGAGACGCACCACCTGTGCTACTCCCTGATCTGAAATGATGAGCATTTGCGAAATGACCTGGAGTGTGGCCTGGCTTATAGTAGTGTCTGTCCTTTTCAATTTTCTTCATTGTGTACTGTTCGCCAACAAAACCTTTAGGATACAATAAGATAATTTTGATTGAAATGCGAAACAGCTATAGAAATATGGACATAAATTAAGAACTCATACTTAGAGCTTCACTTCCGAATACACCAGACGCTCGTCGCAAGGTTTGTTTTGGAACTTTAATGTGCCTTGACCCTCCGGGTTGCAGGGATGACCTATTTGGAATTGATGTATCGTCGATGTCTGGATTCTCCTCGTCGTCTGGAGGAGTTACAATTACAGAATGCATTGGCACTGCGGCTCTGCCATTTCTAGCTTTCTCTTCGTGTAACTTTCTATGCTTGCGACACCTAATGGAGAGAAAGTGAAAGTATTGACAAAAGTCATTGTTAACATGAAAGTAGGATAAAGCTGACATACCCTCGTTTTCCTAGCTTTATGAGAATAAACGTTACTAAAAGAAGCATATCCACAAATGAGTAAGGTAACAAGTGCTTTCAGGAATTTTGGAACCATTTTGATGATGGAGGACTCTGCAAATGAATACGATTCAAAATTCTGATGTAGTTTTTACTTAAAATTCTAAACTAATGATCTCACTTTGCTCACCAATGAAGCCAACATAGTTTGGCTCGTCCTCGGCAGCATCTACGTCTATTACTCCCACGGTATCAACCCGTTCCAGGGTGAAATTCCCAAGAATGTCTGTGTCGTTGGCGGACATCATGAAACTTGGTTATATTCCAAATCAATACTCAGTTAGCGGCAACTTTTCTTTCACCAGTCAATTTCACCTTTTCTTTACTCGAAAAGATTCACAAAAAACTATTTTTCCTAGTAACTTCTGTCACAGCATGACATGGGAAAAGTTGTCCTTGATACACCTTCGTAACCCTTCTTTCCTTTCCAAAGTCAGCCATTACACGTCGAAAAATGGAATGAGCTTATTAAAAAACCTCAAACACAAAAAGCAACTCTCAATTTACAACTTGTGCAAACTCTCCGCGCTCAACTAAGACTATCTCAACTTAACAGGTTTTGATATTCTGACGCCCAGTCGGGGAGCACAATAAAACCCGTGTTTGCTTTTGACTCGCATACGATACGGATCTGTCTCCAATGAAAGACCATGCAAAGGATTCGTGTGGAAGGTTGGGTTTCAAACTTGAAAAGAAAGTTATCCACATGTGCGGTGCTAATGGACTATAATACATTTTGTAAACTTTATCGCTGGCTACCTTCATTCTTCACAGTTTTATTTTCACTTTGTTAAGAATATTTATCTTATTCCCATCATTGACAGTACTCGCTGAATATGAAAGAGCTCATTATTGTACGTTGCATGACTCTGTAGCATGTACATACTATGAGGAGATTAAGTGTTAGAGAAATAAGCAGTTCTATTCTAGTTTCTAATTCCAATAATGTCTTTAACGTTGCGAAAACTTGATGTGTTATCAAAAACAAAAAAAATATAGATGGAAAATGTACTGTTTTGCCAAGGGGAAAAGGAAGATCGAGGTGAACAGTTCCAAAAATAGATTATCATCTTGTGTACGACTCAGACTGCACCGAGAAGTGCACTACAAAGAGTCCATCTTTTTCACAGCGAGATAATAAAAACTCTGTTCCCTAATCTCTTTGAGGTTTTTTTCTGATGGCAATTCTAAGGATGAATTCTCAAGAAAGGTTTTTGTAGCAATAAGCACTGCTTCTCCTGCTTTATTTTTGTTTCGAAGTGGCTCATCATTATTAACTGCGTCTATCCCACGTCTTGAGCTCTAATGGACAATGACAAGAGATGTGAACGACGAGTTACAATCCTGCAGAATGCGACAACATCCGAGATGTCAAGGCAAGGAAACGAAACAAAGTGTTATTGCGTGCAAAAGTAATTTAATTTTGTTGATCTATGACTCTTATCGCTGGTGGGATTTCGCGCAAGTACATTCATGACGTCTGCAACATCGCTCTCATCGAAAAATTGGTTTTGTTATTTTGGCTTCCTCTGCACTGCCACTAACTATTATTACAATACATTGAATCATTTCAAGGAATTCTGCATTGCAGATTTCAACTTGCGATGCTGAAAAAACAGTGACATTGAATATAGTTGAGTACATCAAATATACGTGATAGGAAATAATTAGAGCAGAAATTTTGTCACGCGTATTGTATTCTTTAAAAAAAACAATTTCACATTTTATTGTGTTATATGAAAAGCAGTTTTACAAAAAAATAATTCTTAACTAATGTCACCTCATAGGACTTTGTTACAATATATACATGAAAGTAGAAGCCCGTTTGAAATCGAAAGGACGCGTCCGCCAAACCGTACCGAGAAAGCAACCATTAAATAGTTCAATTTTATGCTGCAATATGGCAAATTGGTATACACAAATTAGCACATATTAGTTTTTTTTATAGTCATCTACGTTGGTGCCCTTTGATTTGATTACAAAAATAAACATGTGCGTTTTTCAACCTGTACAAAATTAAACTTTATTTTATGTACCATTGACCGTGACAGTGTCACGTAGTCTGTTCGTCTAAAACTGTTTTAGATTTTATTGTTGTTGGTTTTTGTGTCGGTGGTTTTTCAGTAGGCGTATGGTTAGTGCTCAGATCTTTTCCGAAACTTGTATCTGAAACCAATAACTTTTCAGATGTACTTTTCGAGTTGAAGACTTCACTTGCTGCTAATAAGCTACGTAAAATGTCATCTGTTTCTTTTCCATTTTTAATGCCCTGTAATCCCATATTTAGTGCGTCCTTAATGTAACGTTTACCCTTCGAATCAGCACTTTTTTGACCGCTACTTCCTCCTAAGTCAAGAATGTCTGCAAGGCTTTCACCAGCCTCTAGCATTGTACCTAACGTTTCAAATACAGCTTTTCTTTCGTGTCTCTTGAGTCCACCGAGAAACAAATCGAATAAATTTCCCAGCGGATCTGTGGGTGGCGATGTCGTTGGGACGCTGATTGACGTTGTCGAACTGCTTGTTGTTGTGGGCTGGCTATTGAACGTGAAAGGCTTGAACCAGGAAGAAGATTTGTCATTTGTGCCGAAAGGATTTAGCCATGAAGA
The DNA here is from genome assembly GCA_019593645.1 of Akabosia matsudoensis. Taxonomy (NCBI): domain Eukaryota; kingdom Metazoa; phylum Arthropoda; class Collembola; order Entomobryomorpha; family Paronellidae; genus Akabosia; species Akabosia matsudoensis. Next base: position 7,921 of record VICI01000299.1, read on the forward strand.
TGTCTTGTCGAATGGCTTGAACCATGATGACGAGGATGTTTGCTGTTTTTCGAAAGGTTTAAACCATGATTGCGTCGATTGGATTGGCGGTAATGGCTTGAACCATGAGGATATAAAGTTTTTATTTTTCTCTTGAGTATTAATAGAATCGTTTGAGGCAGTCAATGTCTGGGGAACTGTGATTGATGATGGGGTTGTGATTTGATTTCTACTGCCGAATAGGAAATCAAAAGGGTTACTACGCAGGTGGTGTGGAACTTGTTTTGTTGTTTAATAAATTGAAGGATTGTTGGTTTGTAGTGGAGGCATTTGGCAACAGGAAACTGAAAATATTTCCGTTGGTATTATGGAAAAAGTTCCTGGTCTGAGAAACTGTGAAAAGGTTTCCACCTTTTGAGTCTGAAGAAAGAGGTTGCTTTTTGTTGAGAGTCAGTGACTTTACAAACTGATCAAAAGAATTTAAACCTTGGAAAAGTTGTGACAGTGGTCCACCCGTGCTCCGACCTGAATTCCCAAAAATATTTTCAGAGGAAGTGAAAGGCTGGGGCGATTTGGGACTGTTAATAGGCAGATAATTAGATTGTAGTGGATTGGCTAAAATGGGTTTAGCTACAATCCCAGAGGCTTTATCTAGTTTGGTAGGGTTATTTGTATCCACTTCGTTTTCAGATGAGCTGACTGGCTTCTCAAATTGAACCACTTCAATAATTGATTTGACAGTTGGTCTCACGATTTGTGCCTGAAACGTTGGTGTCGGTGAGGTTAACTTCGATGACTTAGTCATCGTGGCGTTTCGTTCCATTTCCTTTAATATTTTTTGCAATAAGGCATATCGCTTTCCTCCCTTTCCTTTTCCAGAAGGAAGAACTTCTTTAATTTTCAGTTCTTTTGGAGCCGGAGTTGCTTTCAAAAGGTTAGCAAAATCATCATTTGCCTTTATCGAAAACACCGTCGGTTGCAAGGTCCATTGACTTTTACTAATAACATTTTCCAGAGGTCTAGGCTCCGTGGATCTGCGTTGCAAAGTAGAGCTATTGGTAATATTCCCCGGAGTAAAGTCAACTTCCAAACTGTTCGCAGATACATTTGAATTGTTATCTGGCTGTACTGCATTTCCAAACAATGTACTTATAATTTGGAGCAGTGGATTATCCAGCCGTCCATTTCTTGTGAACCTCTCTTTCACCACGTCATCCTCTCTGGGTATCGTAAACGGCTTGAATAAGGCTCGTAAAGGATTCAACGTGTCAAATTCACGTTGTAAAATCTTCAATATCGGATTTTTCTTGAGGAACCCGTGTTTGCCAAAGATCACATCAAATAAATCAGCCTCCCTGATCTGGTATTCCATACTCCTTCAAAACGAAATCCACTCCTTTTTCTGCAATCATTAAAGTGGATGCAGCCGTTCCAGTGCTCACTAGAGTGGGCTGGATAGACGCATCAATCACACGAAGTCCTCTTGTTCCTCGTACACGCAGTGCTGGATCAACAACTTGCCCAAGAGCCACTGTCCCTACAGGATTATTCATAGACAGCGTGAATCGTCTTATGTAGCATTCCCAGTATGCATCCGTGAGGAATTCATATTCGTGGCATCCAGGCAGCCTGGCTCGGGTGAACTCTGTTCCCATTCTATGGAAAATACTTGTATTCGTTATACTAAATGCAGTTTTAACACCTTCCAGGAGTATTTTAAAGTCGCTGTTTCCCCCGTCTTCCAGATAACGTGGGTTTATTACAAGAGGGTCGGTGATACTCGCTCCTGAGAGTAAAACTTGACCTGTTGAGGTGGGTCGTGCTCCGACTACATAAATATGAAATGAGTCTCGACCAACTGCATTTTGGTAGTACTGCATTAAATCGTCTTCTTGTAGGCCGTATGCATACGCAAATGCATCAGTGTATCCTTGATGAATTGCCTGGCCATGCAGTATTAAATGAAGATCTGGCCAATTTCCTTCGCCTCGGGATTTGGCAACGCTTGATGCTATAGACGCAGCTCCTTGGTAGCCTGTTGTTGTAATTGGACCCGTTCCCAGGAATAGCCAACGAACGATGTTCTCGGGTGTTACATCCCGATCAAAAAGGAATGACTTTGGCTCGTTGATAAAGAACGGTCCGAGGTGTACTCCTAAATGATCTTGTAAATTTCCTAGGATCAGAGAGGGGAAGATGGTAATTAAGATTTGCTTTAGTCACGCTAATTAACTGTTCAAGGTTTGGTTCAATGCAAATGAGTTTCTTACTTCCAACTGGGAGGTCTGCCCGAACTGGAATCTGTGATAATGAAATTTACATTAAAATATGACAGCTTAAGGAATTTACGAAGCATGAAATTTGAAATGACTTTATCGCAGTACCCCCAACTCTTCTAAATGACCACGGGGTCCAACTCCAGATAACATAAGTAATTTACTGGATCCCAAGACACCGGCACTTAAAACTACTTCCTTCGTGGCTATTGCATTTTCAATTCTTCCATGTCTTACGTATTCCACACCATATGCCATATTATTGGTATCCCGGAATAAGATCTTCACAAATCAATTGCGCGTAAGTAATTAGCAGAGGGTTAGTATTAAGATAAAATAACTACACATTAGAAACCTTACTTTGCGAACAAGAGCATAACGTCTGATCGTCAACCGGGGACTTTTATGCATCGGAAGTAAAAATGAAGAGTATGTAGACTGGCGAATACCTTTATACATCGGATACTGTATCGTTCCAAACCCTATATGTATATAAGAATATAAACTATTAATCATAAATGCATAACATGACTACCATCTAGATAAGTATACAATTTAAGGGAAATAGACGAAACTGGTCATCAAGAGGACCAGAATCGTAATTAGATGAAACTAACCTTCCTCGTGAAGTCCATTTAAATCGACGAAAGGATATCGTAGTTCTAGACCTGCTCGAATCCAGTCGTCTGAAAGCCCAACGTAACTTGGCTTTCGTATCCGCATCTCACCATCATGACCGTGAGCACCCGCTAATTTGATAAAAACGCGTGTAAAATGAAACATTAAGCTTTGTGGATGCAATAAATACTTCTCAGTAATAGGGCCAATTACAGGTTTATATTTGGGGTAATGTGAGAACTTACGATCATTTGAAGTACCGGAAAACGTTTCATATCTTTTAAAGTATGGCAATACACCAGCATATCCCCATGTGGGATCGCCTGTAATACCTGCCCAGTTTTCATAATCCGATGGATGACCTCGTAAATGGGTCATAAAATTTATATTCGTTGTTCCACCCAACCCTCTTCCGCCACTCCATCGTGATTGCTATTATAAAAATTAAATACCAGTTTCACTGACTTTACGATACATAACAGTGGTAGTAAATATGAAGGTTCACAAGCATAACGCTCAATCGCATGTTTACCTGGTTTATGGAATTTAAACAGGCTCGTCTTTGTGGCACAGTCTTATGACTCCAGTCCGTTTGAGGATGATTTAAAAATTTTAGTGCGAGCGCTTAGGAAAATAAAAAGTACACACTACAAACCCAATTTTCCACAAAACCAAGTATAAAAAGTCGTATGAAAGCTAGCTTACCGGGTATAGTTTGCAAGGGCATAGGCGTTCCTCCAGCCTAGTTATATCGTCACAAACGGAAAACAAAAAATTTAAATTATGCACAATCATTCACCATCACGGTTTCTCATAAGAAAACGTCAAACCAACTTCCACAGGAAACACATTATAAAACAAATGGAGCAAATGATACCTCAAGAAGAAGAACTCTGTAATGCTCGGCAAGCCGATTGGCAACAAGCGCTCCAGCAGTGCCACCCCCGACTACCACAAAATCAAACGTATTCTCTTTGCTTCGAATTGTACTAAACAAACGATCGGCGATTCTGTCGGAATTCTCCCATCCTGTGAGAAATATAGGTAGAATGCTTATAAAACCGTACACAATTGGCACAAAGATCACTCTTTGCAAAAGGCCACGAAGGTTGTCCAGTGATGGAAACAACGCCATGATATCAAAGCTTGTAGGTACTGCACTCCCAGAAGCTTATCCTATTCCTAGGCAAAAATACATGTTTGAAATTCACGGAACTGCACAAAAAACGTCTTTCACTTTTACAATCTTCAGGTGGGAACACCGTGAACACCCAATGGATTCCTTCATCACTTGTCACTGCTCATGCAACTTTAGTGTTTGGTAATATTTTTGACAGGATTTGCAATCAGAATTTGGCGGACAGTTGCTCTACGTTAACCCATTTTACACATTAACTTTAAGATTGCATTACGAGTCACTAAAACATAAGAATTATCAAATACTCTTAGGCTTTGTGTGGAGCTATCAATACTATAAATAAATCAACATGCGCTAATCTAGTATTTTGTGATCTACTTCCTGCATCAATATGAAGTTTTGTGTTAGCCATTGGAACTATTTTTTGCTACAAATGACTAAAGATTAAGTGTTTACATGCGCCATCATGCAATAGTTTTTGGCACTTGATACCACAAGTGTGAGCCCTGCACATTGAATACGCTTACAAATGAGCTTTGTTAAGCATATTTGGGCTCCTTGTTGTATAAATGGTGTGGCAAATGATTAAAAGCCAAGTAAAGATAAATGAGACCGACCGTAGTCCATTTCCTCCATCCTCGTCGGTATCTTTAGTAGTATCAAACTCAGCTTATTATAATCAGGATAATTGTTCTTTTTAATTTGTGTGTGTGGAATATTAGGAGGGCCTAACCTGCAAGGCCATAAAACATGTACGCCTTTCCATCTGCTTACACGAAGTCATCGGTTTTTGTGGTCACTCATCAGGAAAAAAACAAAGGCCGATACTTCATTGCAGTCTCATGTAGCAGCGCTTACTCATTTACATGGGTACTTATTGCAACAACAGAGCCTACTGACTGTACAAAACATTTGGTTTGTTAAGTGTCGAAAATTAAAGCAATGTAAAATATAATAATATTGCTATTGCTGGTAAGCTTAATATCGGTTTGTGCCGTTTGCAAACTTAAGCGTAACTTATGTGTAACAAAATATCTGCGAAGTTGTGTATGATGATAAATGTAAGCACAAAAGCTCAGAACTATTAAAACCAATGAGTAATTAATTGCATAACTGACATTATTAGCATGGACTTCACGAGATACCTTTGAGATCTCTACCAGAGCGGAACTAAAGTAAATAATTTGGCTCATCACATAGTAATCAACGTTTTTGCATTTTTAGGGAAATAAGATAACGGGCATAATTATCACAATAACATCGACACGGCCAATTAGGAAGTTAAGGGAATTTATTTTACTTAAGTACTTAAGTTTGTGTCTAGTGCCTGCTTACCATTTCCATGCGGGTGAAATTTGAGTATAGCCATTTACAATAGCTTCGAATCTTAAGAGAAAAACCGTCTCAACGCTCATGGCCAAACGTAGCAAATTTATTGGGTGGTACAGGTATCGCTGGATGTAAAATGTGGTCAATCGGACAAGTATACATTTGCAAATTACAGTTTGTTGCTTCTACGAATGCATGAGCGCTGTGATTACTTACCTGCCCATTATACGCTTCGACAATTTTGACAGCTACATCCTTTCTGTAGAAGGGTGTTAACATTCGGAACCGCTATACTGGAAACTGCAATTGTTGGATTTTTTGATCATTTAACAAGCAAGAACGGTTTACCAGTATATCAAATGCATTTCGGTTGGCTGGAACTGTGGAACTCATTTTTTATTGCTAAGTAGTATAGCAATCCCTTTACCCAAATTCAAGATGCGCAAAGAGTTAATGTGTAATGAAATCCGTATTTATGATTGAAGGCAGACGAGGGGTTTGTCACGCATGTGAGCATGCATGCATGTCCATTACTGCAGAGTTGCTAAACCGTCTTATCATTCACAGGTACGTCTATTCACGCTCTAGTTGCTATTATTAATTTGTTAATGATTATTTAACCAGTATGGTTGGTACATTAGCAGTTGCATTTTGTTCTACAGCAGGTCGATATGATTCACACGGCACTTGGTACCGGATTCATCTACGATACGTCATAGTTTGGATTCTTATGAGAAGTTCATAGATGCCCTTCACTTTAAGATGGAATGTCATTTTAATTGTTTTCATGTAATTCATTTGAAGACGGCATCAGTTACAGATAGATTGCAGGTTGTTAAATAAATTGCGTAAGTTTTTAAATGAGTTTTTGCATGTTTATATCTTTACTAAACTCCTTCAAGGTATGTACTCAAGGATTCCAAACCTTCGTAACTACATCACAATCACAATTTTATGAACAGTTAAATTTAACTGTTACGTAAATAACTCCGAACAATTTCATTAAATTACTCGTACAATTCCTCATAATAGTGAATCTTGAAACGTCTTCGGTTTCAATACCGTCGACAGTTAACAATCGCAACATCAGGCATTATAAATTGCACCTTGTCCAGAATAAACAATGAAAATTAACTGTTTGCAGACAGCAAAACAGGACCGATTCTTTAATTTAATCTCAGAAAACAATATTTTATGATCTATACGAATAAATTTTTAACTGTTTAAAGCTTTTCTGCGAACGAAAAACCTCGTTCGGGCGACGATAACTAAACAATAGTTACTGTTCCTTTTACGACATCAAATTTACTTTTTTGATCTACCTTTTGTACATATTATTTAATAAAAATGATGTTCAAAATAGAAATCCATTTCATACTTTACCATTACTTAAACCTCCTGAAACACAGATCACCTCTTGTTTGCAGCCCTCAACTCCCTTTTTTTAATTATAAAAACAAACTACATAGGAAGGTTTTCGGATTAAAGTTTCGCTACCGTAAAAGTTACATAGAAATGTGTAAAGAATGTTATTACTATATAGCTAGTGATATTTCCCTATTGCTTTTGACTTAGTCCTCCTGCAATATTATACTAATTGTCAAAGACGTTTGACAACAATATTTAAATCCGTATATGGACTTCATATTTTAATTTGCTAGTAATACATATTGGTAACACTTCCACTCTTACGTGTGCTTAGTTAATATTCTACTAAAGCAAACAGCAGATACTTATATTCGATTAAAAAAACAAGGATGAACGATAGTGCGTTGTAGTATTTAGGAAAACGTTAGTAAACATTGTTCCTCCACGGTCAGAATAAAATAGGTATGGGCTGCTTGTAATCGACTGAACTATTCATTTCATAAGGTTAATTAGCTCTCACATGTAATCGATATAGTAATAAAGTTATATACTTTCTAATCATATCGACATTGTAAATGGAAGGCACACTGTTTCTTTGATTAATAGTTTGAGATTATGCTTTTTGAGAATTCTTGAGTTTATTACGCTGTCTCAATTGCTAAGATATATTTACATTTGCATTACTTACTCTATGTGGTACGATCTTCTGCACCAATTTTTCACCCGAAAGTAGGATTGGCAAACTTATTGAATACGTGTTTAATGTCTATTATCGTATAAAACGTACCGGAAAAGTAAATTGTAACTGAAACAAAACAACCACACCAGACATTACACTCATCGTAAAAAATGCTACTTAAAAATATTTACGTAAATCTTAACTGTTGTGGAAAAGTTGTTACAAACAAAGTTGCATTTTTTGAAGCACTCTTAATTTTGTTAAAAGATTGTAATTTTCTCTGTTACACAATCTAGTCATTTGAATTTTCACTAGTGAGCACATATCATACACTTGTAAAGCCACATAGGTATCATCTACTTATAAAATAGCATAAAAATTGGAAGGATTTTCCTACATGAAGTAATGATATGATGATAGCATGAAGAACGTATTGCTAAGTACAGAAAGTTAGTGAATATATTTTTTATAAATATATCTTTCAGAATACTTTTACAATTTTTTTTTCTCATAACGTGATCATGTTTTTATTCTCGTACGTTTCTGACGCATTGCCCATAAGGGAAAAATATTTTTTATCTGATTAGATTCATTTCGGATGATTGGATGTTTGGCAAATTTCATTTTCGCTGTGAGTACTATGGTCTGATTTTAGGCAGCGAGTTGGAGTAATACGTGTTGTTATTCTTTGATTGTCAGGCAAGTATTCCCATCCTAGCTATTTTGGCCGAAAGGAAAGTATGGATGATGAAAACTAAGGGTTTCGGGCATCCGTGCAGGTCCAATTCCTGAAAAGGAAAAACAATAAATAAGGATTTTTAGTAATCACTCGGTTGAAAAATTTATTCCTCGAGCGGAGACTAAGAAACTTTCTCTTTACAACGTAAATGCAGGGTTTTTGTATTTGTATTCTTGCATGCCTTTACCTTTTCCCCGTCCTCTGCAGCAAAATCCAGCCACAACAGTCGATTCCCATCGTCCGCTGATGTTCTTAGTTGGGTGTATGAATACTGCCAGATCACTTTTGGCTTATCGTTTTCAGACTTTGGCAATTCAGTCAGGGTAAAACCATCTTCAAAATGAACCTTAAGTTGGCACATTTCACCTTTCCATCCACATTCTGTTAAATTAAAGAATAATAACCCATGAGAATATGAAAATGCTGTTTTCCTACGAAAAAGAGCGCTTCCAAAATAAATGAAACGTGCTTTTAGCGAGAAAAATTGAGCACAAATGCAATACAATACAAGATCTTGTTATCAAATTTCATCCTATGTAATAAAATACTCAACACCACTTACTGCATGACAATTCTTTTTGGGTTGCGGCTGCATCATGAGACGACTGCAAAATACTTCTTGCCCAGCCAGCCAGGTCCTTTTGCGTTTCTGTTCGGAACACGACGTTCACGATGCCTGTTGGTGTTCCAATTCTTATGTGAAAGGTGAGAATATCCCTGTACCCGGCAGGAGACGTATTTGCACTTGTCCTATGCGATGAACTAACCAATCTAACGGGAGAAAATGTACAATACGGTTAAATATGTCCTGACATAAATCGTCTTTTAAATGCTCTCCACGAAGGCATACGTTTGCATAAACTTAGAATAAAAATTCTATCGAACCTTGTCGTGAGAAGCGGCCAACTTTCAAAAGGGGCAGCCCAAGCATCCACAGACCAAGGCGGTGAATTATAGAGCCGTAACTCTTTGTCAGTAATCACAACAAATGTAGGAGTCCATAAATTACTCGACGGATCATCCCCATCTGAAGAAGTACTTTGACTGCGACTCTGTCGTAATAAAGTACAAAATTGTTTATACTTAGCGTGTCTTGCTCAAGTAGTTAGGTTTTTTATTGACATAAAATTCAAACAGTATGTTACAAACATTGGCCCCTTTTACTTGGGATCACTGTAGGTAAAGTGTAACAAACTGTTTTTTACTCTGCTAAAAGATTAATACCTTAATGGAATTGTTTAAAGAACCGTCGGCATTATTTCCGTTACGTTTTAGTAGCCATCCCATATGCCGTGCTTTTCCCTCGAGAACATCGTGGGTGTAGCGATTGGCTCTATTTAAAGCTAATTCAGTAGATTCTGCAAGTGTCGTACTAAGCCCGGAAACCCACGCTTGGCACTGGGCCGTACTTCCAGCCCGAAGAATAAGACTATGAAGTCCATCAGGGGAGTATAATTCTATCGTTCGATGATCTGAAATTATGAGAAAGCATTCAAGTTATAATCCTAAGCCATAATCATAAAATCCTGTGACCACGTATTTTTAATAATATACTTAAAAGTCAACACGCCACGTATGCAAACTCTCCCCCGCTTGTCCAGCAAGACATGTCTGTTTGTATTACTCATCTAACTTTGCATACTTAACTTAAATATTTAAACATCCTTATCAGATCTCCCGTAGTCCTGCAATAACTGGTAGTTGTGCTAATGTACTGACAAAAATGTACGCTGTGTACTTTAAAAAAGGCATAACACACACTTTTTTATCGAAATTTTTATTGTAATGATTATCATCATCATCGAAAAAACTAAAAATGGAATCATAACACGTGCTCTAGACTAATGCCCATCTACCCCTACAAATTATTAATTGCGTTGTAACTCCGTTATTTGCAATGATGATATAGCTAAACCGATGTTCCTTTGATTTTTGCTTACAAGGCATGGAGTAAACATTGAACGATAAAAAGGATCGAACCTTCGTTTTTGTTGTGAGCAAAAAGTTTGGTTAACGCGAAGATTTCATGTCTCAGAGGCATATTCGCTGTTTGCTATAATGTACATGAAAATGGTCATTGTTTCAAAACGACGGCACAATAGGTATTCTTGAAATAATCTTACATGTTAGAGACTGATCCAAAAAATCTTCCAAGTTAACATCGTTAGAAAATTTATTTCACTTGGGAAAACTTCCAAAAAAAACTCGTTTACAAACTTCAAAGATTACCTGGTGCAATGTATACACTGAACTGTTTATTGCTGATAGAAAGAATTTTTGATGATGTCTGCATGAAATACTCTGATGTCTACTATGCATAGTTTTAATTTGCGTGAGCCATTTTGTCTGTCCTCTTGTGGTAGACATGTAGAAAGCTAAAGTGAAAAGTTCTTCGAGATAGCATATGGAAAATTACTAGCCCACCTTGGAAGTACTTGTGCATGTTTTTCCTATCATCATTAAAGTATGTAAATGCTTGTTTTTGCGCAGTCATCATCTACACGCTAACTTTCCTTGGCAGCTTTTATGAGAAAATGCGTGCTGACAGTGGAGGTATCAGGAGTGAAAGTCATTTTTAATATTTAAAAAGCCATTTGAAGTTAACTTTTGAAATCACTTGACTTACCAACATCAGGGCATTTAAAATTGGTGGCTAGTAGTGCAAGTGTGAGTGGAACACATCGAGTGTCTGATCTCGAGTAGGATAAATCTGGAGGTGGTCCTGGTAAAGCTTCTATTTCCCCATTGAGGTTGACATGATTTCCCTCTAGGGAGCTCCCTGCCATGTACTCCTTCTGAAGATCCCATCCAAGCTCAGCAAGTAACGATGCCTTCCTAAAATATGGTGTAACTTCCTTCAGGTATTTGACTGGAGAGGAAAGTTCCATTGCCAAATGATAGATCGAGGGAATGAACGAGAAGCAAAAAACGAGCAAACATCATCATTATCATGACACTCCATGAAATATTCACGTTGAATTCCCCTTGTTCTTTTTTTTCATCCATTCAGCTTGATTTTAGCTTCATTTTGTGTTATATTCTACGTAGCATAAAAGTACAAAATATTCCGCGTTATATCCACTTTTTCCCTATACCCTTTGTAGTAAATCAACTATTCATTGTACGGCATTTATTCTGTCCCAATCAGCTAGAATATCGTCAAGATCGTATTTTAAAGTTTCTCATGATATGACCTGTCAATTTAGAAAGCACGTGCAAAAAAACCAGAAAAAGTTCCGAAAATTTTTCTCATAAGTTTCGTTTTTAGTCTGGAATCTGTTGGCTGTCAACATAACTAACTATTTTTTGGAACCAAGATTTTTCTTTCAAACTGTCACCCAGCTATCATAACAACTAAAGCTGAAACTTTCATTTCAAGCCAGAACTTAGGCTCTCTGACGGAAATGAGAACAAAGAGGAATTGATATGCAATTTAAATTGCTTCGTATTCACCGGAGATTTGAATGACTTGTGGTAAATAAAAGTATTCTGAGCCCAAGAGAATAATAAGAGACGTATTCCTTCACATTTTTAAATGGGTTTATGTAAATTTAGTGTCCTACTTACATTTCAAGGCATCTCAAATTTGACTCGTGTAGTCATGTTTTATTTCGCAATTTGCATAGAATCAAGCTTCTTTTTAATTTCTGGATGTTAGACTTAAAGTTTTCTTTGTATCACATTGTCATAAATCTTAACAACTACGCAGGCATACCTCTGAAGTTTTTTCATTACAACGTACCTTCTAAATCTACTATTTGGCCTGCTCGTTTAAGCACCTTGACAGCTTCATCATGGGTAGCATTCCTTAAATCCTCCCCGTTCACAGATAGGATTGCGTCACCTACAAAAAGCTGCTCCGTTTTGTCAGCGGCCATACCCTACAGGGGAGAAAATTCAATTGCTATTCAACAAACCAGAAAACCCCGCAATTTTCTTTGTATTACTACCCTCCGAAACAATCGCATATTCGACCACACGAAAATAAGAGGCCAAAGTATGTATAACCTTCCACTAGAACTAGCTTCATATCAATCATTATATTGTATATTGACGAAGCGTAAGGTAATAGTGAAAGTGGAAAAGATCATTTCTTTGAATATGAAACTCACCTTAAAGATTTTGGAGATGAGGATTGGCCTGCAAAAAAGAAAATGCAACATTAGAAAAATTTTATATACTGAGACTTTTCCCGAGTTCATACATTTACATTAAGTGACACTGTTAACCCTATTTCCCCGTCGTTTATTGTCCCCAGATGCAAAATGAAAATGAAAGGACAAAAAAATGGGTTTACGTACATTTTATTTTCGCGTCCTCCTTTAATAGAAATTCCAAGTCCGTTATTCTCCGTTTTCACCACTCTCACAAGTCTTGTCTCGCTGCTTGTCGTTGGTGGCGTGGCAATTTCAGCAGAACTGTTGGAACTTGTACCATTCTCGTTCCCAGCATGATTCCCATTTGCCGTGTTGGTTGCCGCATGTCCATTCACACCTTTGTTATTACTATTATGATGAAGGGATCCTGCTGTAGTTGTTCCTGTTCCTGCTATTGAGGACCCTGAGGACGATGAGTGGTTCGTGGTGCCCGTTGTTGCTTCCACGTCGTATAGACTCAAACATAAATATTGCCCTTCGAGGGAAGCCAGTACACGATACCACTGGCTCTTGATCAACACCTCCAACGGACCGCAACGACCTGCACCCAGAGTTGAGTGGCCAGCCGATGACCATTGTGAAGTGGATGTATTCGATCTATTTGTGTTCGTCTCCATTTTCGTTCTTCAACTCCTTTTGCCTTTCCGCTCCTTTATAGCTTTTGATATAACCGTATTTCTTCCTTGGACGCGTTGATACAGACAACGTTTTTATTTCTCAGACACGGTTCCAGCTATGAAGTTTCAGTATGCTTGCCTTTCCTTTCTTTTTTCTCTTTGTTCTCGTAATACTTTGTACTTTTTCCTATTATTGCTCCCAGCACCCAACTCGCCGCTACTCCTGGAAAATACAAAGGAAACGAAACAACAGCTTTTACCAATTTCTCGAGTAAGGTTCTCATCAAAATTGGGTGAGCTAACAGGAAACAGTTTGTCTCCTGAATCTATATATTACCCGTCATCCTATATAGCACAGGATATAATTTTATTTCTCTGTATAACGGAAAACAACGAGGCTACATGAGTGAAAGTCTAGCGTTTTGGTAGACATGTATGCTACACAAAACTGGTCTGATTGCTAAGAACCTTTCCGAGTTTTTGTTCGTCGTGCCTGCGAAAACATAGTTGATTCTCCAATTGAAGTTCCCGTATTATAATTATTTTCTCTGAGTTTACCTTCCCCTGTACTTCCCCTAGTTTCCTATTATTTGAACTTATTCATGTATGTTGTAACACCATCATTAGAGTTTTGTGCTGACAAAATTTCTAATAATGACATACCTATGAGATTATGAATATTGATGTAATGGACTTTTTGCTGATTGCTGTAATCCATGCTTCGTTCTCTATAGTGCTATAAAGACCCTGATGAAATCTACATCATGTTGAAATAAATTACAACGGTATTTTCTTTAAAAAATGAGATGTTTTGACAAGTACATATTTGTACTTTATACTTGAACGACTGATAATATCAATAATCAAGCTGAAGAATTCGAAATGCTCATTTATAGTTGATCGTCTTCTTTCTACCGCTTTCTCTGCCACTCCTACTGTCCTAATGTCAGATATTTTAGTGAACAACTGAGGAGGTCCATGTGATGAGACAACACTTTCGTTACATTTCACAATAAAGAAAAAAGTGCTGAGTCATTCTCATTGATTTGTGAAGAAGGTGCAATCGCATGGTATCATCATGGATTGAGGCTTATATTATGATCACTTTCATTTCAAGGGTTTGTGTTTTTGAGTAGTTTATAGGGCATATGCAGTGCATGTCTCTTTCTTCGTATAAACATTTTCATCATCACTTTGTCCTCAACAATGTGTGTATAGTGAAAATACTTGTGAAGTCTTGTAGAGTGTGATGATTACATTACACGCCTTCATGGATCTATGAAAAAGTTACATTCTTATAGCCCTTAATTTTTTTCTCCACTTCCCTCCTACTTTGTCAGTTGTTGGTAGTGAAAACGAGAACACCTTCGAATTTCTCAATGTGTATACCTTGTATACCCCTCTCTTGTACAAGATGAAACTGAATCTAATCTATCCTTAAAGCTATCTGATGCTGCTGCTTTGCCATCAACGTTTCCCGTCGTTTCTTCCAGTCACATCATCACTTTCCCTTTATGTGGCGCTTCCTGGTATAAAGCTTTATGTGTAGGTATTGGTAAGATTTAAAGTGCCAACAAGTCTTTCCCTCTTTTAGCGTTTATTTTACACACACGAGTTGCCACAGTGGTATGGTTATGTGCAGTCATATCAACTTCCCTTCTTTGTTCTTCCTTACGTGTGCCACATGTAATAATTTATGAATTGCCTAACAGCTGAAGCATGCACAACTCTGTCTCTTTGATTGCATGACCATACTGATTGTGCACTGATGAGATTTTGTGTGAGAAAGATATTTCACCTGGATTTTAACACGATCGAGAAAGGGATGATTGTATGTGCAGCTATGTAGTTATTTAAAGTGTACCTTCCATGAATAAATTTTAGTATGACAAAGTAATAACAGCTCCGGAAGCAGGAGTGCAGTCTTGAAGCACTAGAATTAGGACGAATAAGTGGGAAAGCGATTTTCAATGCATGACTTGATGCCACATCCAATCAGATAGTAACTACCGGGGACTTTTCCAAGTTACATAACAGATATAAATAGCCATGCAGCTTTGGTAAGTGTTTGGAGTAAAGAGTGGAAAAAAGATGAAGCAGAAACTTTTTGCGGAAAAGCACATTCTCAAACAACCACGTACTTGATGACTTACCTAATCTAAAAACATCTCAGTCAAGCACACTCAAGTCTCAAACGCCAACAAACATCTTTCCTTTTTGAAAATGCTACATGTAGCAATGAGCATTGCCTTATACTACCAAATGTGAGTTCTGCACAAGAGGGAAACTTGATTATACACAAGTATTTTAGGGCATAAACTAACTTTTAGCAAAAATTATCCCTTCTCTAAGTGTAGTAGTAGAGTGGGACGTTTTTAAAGTAACCATGCAAAGACAGTTGTTCAAAGTTAACTCTAATTTGAAGAAACGGGTAAAGCTATGTACGCACGATTGCTTCTTCTTTGTACTGATGCCAGCATTCTGTATTCTTTAGGGTTTCAACATTAGTCTTCTCAGTTGTTTCTGTCTCATTTCTTTGTTACAATTGTTTTGTATAGAAGTAACAACTCACAATCAGCGGTTCCTTTTTTATACTTTCGGATTGAAAATGTCTATACCAACGAAATGATCAAACAGAGCCTGTTCAGTCGAAAACTTGTTCTCTTGGAACGGAAAATAATTCTATAGACATGCCAGGATCAGTTATAATATTGCATTTTTTAAATTGAAGAAATTGCGTAAGCGTCGAATTTAAGAACTCTCAGGTAAAGGTATTATCCCTGATTAAAATGTTAACTCGCTGTGAACACTATTGAGCGCTTTGAAATCGATGTAATCACTGTCTTTTCGTCAATATAAACTTCTCTTCTGTGATAACCCTTGTGCTATGAAGCAGAACGGAGAAATACAAAGGAAAGGTAAGTGCGTAGTTTCACAGCAAAGTTTTTAACTGATCTTGAAACCTGTCTCATAAATCCATTCAAATGCGCCTTAAAAAGTGTAATCCAAACGTGAAATGAAAAAATGCTTTAGAACACTTGAGAGCGACAATATTATGAGTATCTAAAGAGGAAAATGTTTAGACAGAAGTGATAGACGTTGACGTGAAAGAGTGGTAGCATGATGACATTGTTATGGTCTCATCCAGAAAATACTAAAACGCAGTTTTTTCTCTGCAAGCCGAACAACTGCATTTTTGCCTTTCAATCTTTGGTGTTTCCCAAGTACGTAGAGGTCCCTCGATGCCCGAACTTAGTGGAAGTAAAGACAAGTATGATCTGATGAAAACCGTGGAGGAATTGCTAGTCTGTCGGTGGTTCTGAGCCGTGCGAGACAAGGAAAATATGATGTTCAGCAGAGAAATTGTACCAAGGGGAAAGCTGACGGTAATGGCATCGAAAATGCTTGCCACTGAAACTTTTTCCTGCTTTCTAGTAGTGCACGAATTTTTTTCTCTCTTTCTGCAGCTTCGTTTAAGGTACGAAAAATGAAAGAAAGTGTCATTCCCCTCTAGATGGAATCATCGTATCTTTGTGGACATTTTTCATTCTCTCATCTTTTTGCACCAGAAAGAGCAGGAGCACCAGAAGAAAGAAATAGAAAATTTGCCTACTCGTTACAACTTTCCACAGGCAGCATTCAGCAGGCACATATCTCAGCGTACCAAATAGTACATGGCCATATGCTGGTTGCTCTATAAATAGCTGTAGAAACTTTGAATGCTATAAAGTGCCTGCTAGCTGGAGTAAAAAATATAGTTTTTTTAAAAATAGCTCCGGACACCTTTTATTCTAGACAACATTTTATGCCCTGTAAGCGAATCTTACAACCACACTCGTATTTGCATGACGGTTGCCGTCATCACTGAAACGCCTAATTTATAAAGCTCACTAAAAAATGGGCACGTGTATATCCTTAATATGCAAATACATGTTTTCTAAATAACGATGTATTTTTTTCGTAGGTCTTGTTTTTATGACCTTTGAAACGTATCTATTGAAAACAGGCATAGCCTGATGCCCCATGGTTCAAAATGATTTATTCTTGTCAAGTTTGTTTTGCATTACTTTTTCAACTGTTCTATATCAATCTACCTTCATAATTGTCTAAGGAAAAGAGCTCACTTGAGTATTCAATTATCTTCTAGGCGTTAATCAACCATAGACAGGTATGCACACCTGTTTGTGACGAACGAAGTGTACACTGCATAGCCTCTCAGCAGAAGAAAGTGCCTGATTTCCTTAAAACTACGTATAGTTTTCTCCGATGCATCAGAAGTTTACAAAGCTGTACTTCGACATAGTAGCTGTAGATAAGTAGTTCGACAAAACTCTTTTGTCACTTTTCCAGTATTACTAACTTGGGAACTTATGAGCAATTTGATTCGTATCCTATGCCTGGTCGAATAGGAGCCTCGTATACGTTATAGCAATATAAACGTACCCATTGATGCGTTAGAAATTATCCTTTGATTAATTCAATTCTACTTTCCACACATCACGCAAACAACGTTAGGAAATAGGGCCATAGTTTATTTGCTGGGGCGGTGATGACACACTCTGCGTGAGGAAACACTGAACCAAAAGTTTTTTGCATTGGCACGTAAATGATAACTTCTCTGGCCATATTCTATCTGAACCGTGCATAATATTTCAAGAGATAATGGTCTTTCAGGAAAGGAACTTGAAGGATACATTATTGCTTGAAATTTTTATTACCCTTTTAAATCATACAGCGAAATTGTCATTCATCTTGTTTCCTTTATAACTCCCCCAAATCCCGAGCCTTCTCGGTCTATAACACAATATGGTCTATGAAAAGTGAGTGGAGTGGTTGCAAAATGGTTTGAACAGCAGGCGATTTAAACTCAGAGACATATATTTTGCTTAAACGGAAAAAAAGTGCGAGCCCTTTAATAGCAGTGTCTACGCTTGTAAAAAAAAGAAACTATCATAAGTCACGACAACAAATACGCTCAACGCCTATACACTACTAACACAAAGCCCAAACATGGAAATACTCGCAGGAGAAAAGAAGGAGGTCTAAGAAAATACCAAGAGAAAATTAAATTATGATTCTTTCATGACATGAACGAGCACTGCCACATTATTTTGGTTCCATTAAGGGTCTAGGAAAGTTCACAACACATAGTTGGTGACTGCTGTTATTCTAAAACCGTTATGTCGATTTTCCGAGGGATGTGCTATGCTAACGTACATTGCACATGGACACCATCACATATGTACTTCCGTTAGCTAATATAGTACTACTGAGCTTTATTTGTTTGAGTTAAGTCAATCACAACGAAGACAGATTTCAGTTTCCTTTTAAAAGTAGCGTTTTCAGCTACAATTATGAAATCGTATCTATTTTTCTCATTGCGTTAATTTTTATCTTTCACTTTCAAAAAGATTTCTAAAATCTCAAATAACATCCGGGAGTGATTTCAGCTAAAGATGCCATGCATAAAGTCGGGCAAAACGTTTGCTTTATTGAAACTGTACTTCGAAGAACTCATTATGCAAATGAAATAAATATGATAGATAACAAAGACATCCCAAAGAAAAGCAGTTCTGAAATTGAATCCTAGCATGGCTTTAACTCTATTTTTATATTGTTTACACCAAATGAGTATAAGTTACTGCACTCTGTAGTCTCTCAGAACTTTCAAAGCTGTTAACTCTTAAAAAAGTAATGTTTTCCATAGATGAGCTTAATGGGGTTCATCCATCATTTTCTTCTCAAGCTATTGCTCCTACTTGAGCTGCCTGCCACTAAGCAGTTTTCCAACTCACTAGCTTTTGTAAACTTCACAAAAAAACTTCGAAACCTCCATAGTTTAGCAATCATTCTTAGTACGAAGTAAATACGTCCAATTCGTCCAACTTGTTCGCAGATCAGTCCAAAATGAAACAAAAAACAACACATGCAAAAGCTCAGCCACACATTTACAACGCTTAGCGATTCTTCATGCATAAATCTAGATACACGCTGCCTGACGTACTTCTAGTAGCCTCGTGCCTTCAGATACTGGATACGCAACTGCTGCCACCGCTCTATTTAAACAAGCATTAAAGCAAAGTAGGTATCTTAAATACAAGTACATTATTCTCTTCACCCTTACGTTCGCTAGATAAAATTTAATATGCAAGTTGTATTGTTACGGTACAGACAGCCAGAGTGTGTCTGTTTTACGGTTACAACACATTATTCTCACTTAGACTCTTCCTCCCACTCATGCACTAGAACGCTTTGCTTCCGGCCGCTTTTACTTTGTTTTCATGGGAAGTATTGCGAAGCCCTGACAGGCCAGCAAAGACGAAAGAGAGTGTAGTTGAAACACCGCAGTTGTTGTCTGTCCAACTTACTTCACATCTTTCATTCTTTATCTCATTCGCAATTTTAATGGTGTAGCAGCCCACCACTTGGTTGCCTGTTGGCTGACAATGATCTCTGAAACGTAAAAAGTGTAATGAGATTCCAACACGAAAAGCGCATTTCAAATACATAAATATTTGACCCTTCAGTCAGGAAGCAAACTGAAACAGCATCTAGCCCGCTGCAACCATCAAAAAAGAATCATCAACGGCCAGAACAAAAGGGAGGTGTAAAACATGGATTGTAGATAACGAGGATACGGAAACAACTCATTGTATGGAACATCATATAGTTTACGTATAGGAGTCTAAACATTTCTTATCTACCATTGTAAAGGTAGATTAGTGAAGCATACAGCAGAAAAAAAAGTTGCCCATTGGAGACAAGTACATACATAAATGGGTGAGTGCTGTCGAGTATAAATTTCTGGCGTAAACATTTTTACGTAGGTGGTGTGATGGCTTAAGTGGTTATGTGGATTCCCTCCGGAGCTCAATGAGCTGAAGCAAAAAGAAATTCGCGCACATTGCTTAACTTCGATGTAAAATAGTCATCAAAGGAAGATAAAGACTTTCCCATAAGGGAACCCTTTTTTTATTTGATGCAATTCAAATCCTCATTTTTGGACAAACAAATATTCTTTTTTTAGACAGGAAAGTAATTACTTTGGTCAAGAGATGAGGTTGCCCGTTTTCAGATGAAATGAAAACTGGCGAAACTAAAGAGGGAATTGACGGTTATACCTAATGGTTATGGGCTTTTTATAGACCGACCGGGCTGCTCATCTTGTAAATGGCGCTTTGTAATTATCGAAACATTTCTACTTATGGTAAATGGGTTGGGTTTGGGCAGGATATATACGGTGCAGGCCTAAGTCTATTCAATTTTATATCCTTTGATGGCGAGTCAATAAAAATTAAAAACAACTTTTCCCCTCAGAGCCTTCTAAAATTTTATAGCTGAAAATACACCAAAAACCCGTATTTTATGATTACGCAGCACGAGATGGCTGCTTTATTAAGATCGACAAGTCTGACAAATACTCGGACGAACGCACTGCCGGCAACTTTCAATGCCGGTGTGGTGGTAATAGTAATGGCAATAACAGGAAGTCGTGTTGCTTATCGCTGAGTTCCCGGTTAAAATCTCTAGATTGTGCTAGTGATGAGTTGTGACTTCTTTATTTTGGTAAGTTCAATACAGTTTATTATACATTGCAAAATGAGATCCAATACGCTTTTAAGGATGTGATGTTGTTGTATGTTTTTCGTCTTGGCGTGTTAATTTCTTTTTTCTGCCAGTGAAAACGATTCTGCTAACATTTCGCCGATAGTGGGAAAGGGGTTTTCAAGCGACAAAATATCATCTCTCAACTACAGCCTAGATCCCCTTGGGGTAAAAATGTACTGGACATGTAAATGTAAAAAAATGGATGAAACTTTTGAAACAACTTTTGAAAAGATGACACAATTACTGCACCTCCTCCAGCGGGAGGTGGTTACGATAAGGTTTTGATAAGGCGCTACCGATATTGATAGAAAATGAATGATTTTTAAACTCAAGGAACGAATATTGATTCAAAACTCCCCATTCTGCCAACCATTCTCCTCTGCCTCTGCTTTTTCGAACTAACTTTGGTTAGTACTTTTGAAAAATTCATGGATTTATTTCAAATTCTGATGTATTTGTAACTTTTTTTAAATGACGAGTATTGCTATATTTTTTGTAGGGATACCGTCAGAATTCTTTATTTGGACAGTTTTTACCCAAATACGGAGAGGCAAGGTTAATAGGCAGTACTTAGTACTTATTTCAACATGAATATTACAAAAGGCAGAATGACATAATATCTTGCACAATACTATAATGATATGCTACTTTACTGTCCTGACTTCGTAGAACAACTTAATACTTTGTGTAAGACTAAGTTTCGTCTTAGCTGACAATTGCCTCAATCTTTTTAAACTGACAAAACAAAAATATTACAGCTTTCATTTTGAGAAATGAACACGGCTTTGTTTTAGGTTTAAGGATTGCTCCATCGATAAAAGTCAATATCTTCCGAGAATGCCGAAATTGTATTTAGACAAGAATGGCATATTATGCATACTTTCCAGTTCAAACATGGACAGTGACCGATGCCTTGTCAGTTAAAGGTTTCTAACCCATATATAAATTCCCGAAAAGACGTTTTACGATCTTCCAAACAATATTTCCTACATGGTGAGTGATGAGGTACTCGACAGAAACCCCTTCCATTTTATTCAAACATGTTTTCGGAACACAATAAGGGAAAAAAACTTTGATCCTCTGAATTCGCATACATCAACAACTCGTTTTTTTTTTCCTTTTACGCCCAATACAATTCCTAGCTTCCTGGGTTTCTGAACCGACCTATATTTGATTCGTAACAGGGGTGTCCATAGGGTAAGGAATGCTACATTCCGAATATAAAAATTTTCGTATTAAATTCTCCGTCACATACTTTTTCCCCGCAGCAAATAGTTACAGAGGTACTGCTAACCAAATCCAACACGTTGAAACGCTACACGGCGAACAATCCACTTGCAGGTACTTTGTCATCACTTTCCGCAGAGACTTTTCTTGGTACAACTTGGACAAGCCTTGAATAGTTTGCCTTTTTAATGCTTTGTGAACGAGGTCACCTGTCTTGGTCGTATCCAGATTGAACCCGTAGAAAGAGAAAAGAGGACAGTTGACAAGGAGTAAAGTTCAACCAATTTTTTATGAATTCATAAGGAGCCATGAAAGAAACTGAGAAACTACAATAAGCTTTACAAACCAAGTCGAAAATGTTTACTCCGTTTTATCAACATCCTTTGTACTATATCCCTACCAAATCCTTTTATATGGTTTTCCCGTTGTTGGTAGATATGAAAAAAGAAGGACTAGCGTCTTCTTTCTTGATAGTATTCATGTTGCCTATTCCAGGAAACTATATACTCTAAGTTTATCTTTGAGGAAACGCTTTAACTTTTCATATCAGAAGCAAAATATTGGCGAGTTGGACAAAAAAGAGATTATTACAATTCCAGCCAAGTATTTCCCTTGGCTTTGACTTAACAAAAGAAAGAGAAAAGGCGTTCTTTGGGTTTCGCTTTAAGACGGAAGGGCACCGTATATTTATGAGGTTGGCCTTACATTATCTAGTTCCCTTCTTACGGATCTAGAACGTTGAGTTTTACTATTTTTCCCTCACTCAGCATTACAATTACACCAGTCAGCCGCATATCTGCGTAGAATTTACAACGCGACAAGGTTAGTGCGTAAATGTTTCTACATTGACCGCGTGCCATTTAAAAAGTGGACTGCAGGAAACCTTGTGTGAAGTTAGATTTGACGTAGACGGCTTTGTATGATTGAAAAAGCTGTAGTTGGCGAGTTCGTTGTTTTATGGATACCGAGCGGAGGTTGTTTCACGTGTATTTATGGCCGGTTTGACGTGTTCCTGAAGAGTTCAGATGTGAGCACAGACGGCGACTACTATTTATGCATGTATTTCGCCGTTCCTATTTCAAACAGGAGAGAGAGGAAAGGGGGCGCGTGCTTTCACTTCAGGATCGGGAGCAATCTAATAACACGGACAACATGGGCTCCTGGATCTTTTTCTCCGCTTTCATAGGTCTTGGGAAAAAGTGCTAGATGTTGAATAGTGAATTATTATGAAGGGTTTGAAATAGCAATGAACTGAATTTCATGTCTTGGAATTACAATGAGATGTGGTGACGTGAAAGAATAGAAAGCTTGAGTTGTGATGTGTAGGTAATTCTCTCTTGTTAAAAGGAAGTGCGAGCCTTTGGTATGTAATGTGCTGATCTATGCAGTATTATTACATAAGGACACGAAAAGCCATGATGGTTCCTCTGTTTCTTTATTTCCTTTTTTCGCTTTCTGTTCTTACTAAGTCGTAAATGGATGGTATCTTGTATGGGCTCTTACTTGTCTCTTTTTTTTAAAATATAAAGCGCGTGGCAAGGCAAGCTGTGGAGACGTAAACTTTTCATATGGGTATAGGTATGCCTATGACAAAGCGGAAGTTTAGTATAATTACTTTCACAAGGCAAGGTAACAATAGGGCCCCACTTGGAAAAGACAACGGAAAAGTAGCGATGAAAAATAGAGCCTTAGTTAGTACTTAAGATAAAGCACAAAGATGGGAATACTGTTTTTTGTATATTTTAAAATTATCTTTATGACAAAAATGCTCCGTTGTTGCTAGTCCTGTTACATTTTTTATCCTCTTATTTACGACAGAGAAAACTTTTTTGCCCCTTCTTCAGAACGGAATGGAACACAGATGAAAGTCCAATTAAATTTTATTATGTGCGCAGTGTGTGTGGGAGCTCCTGGAATATTTTTTGTTTTCAATTTTAAGTATTTTGGTTTGCCTTGGTATGAGACATGCAGAAGAAGAAAAAAACTGCTATTCAATGGTGAAATTAAAGAATATTTGTGTGCACTTTCCGGTGAAGTCGTTATTCATTCAAACTATATTGAATCTGGAATTTTTCTTTTTAATGTGGCCGACTTTCATTGAACTGCGAGTTAGACCAACGAAGATATTGAACGATTTTTACGTGATCATACTAAAAAAATAATGTTGTAGTGAAAGTCAGCGGTGAAATCCAGGTTCACGTAAAAAGAGCAGGGACATATTGTTTTTGAACCAGCAAGCCATGAAACTCGCGGAATTTTACGACTGTTCAAGCCTCTTAAATACTCATAATTCACAATCAGGTTGTTTTCGTAGATCATTTTTAAGTATTTGGGTAAAAATTTTTGCCCGCTTAAAATTTCCATTAAGTCCTGCTGGGATCTCGCAAAACAAATTAATAATTCATTGTTTATACTTCGCCAGTTTATGTGAGCGAAAAAAACAGAGTTCATAATGTTTTTTGTTTGTCGAGTCTATTCATTTTAAAGCCCATATTCAACACCACATTTTTATGCATGAAAATAAATGGTTTTTCCTATTGCTAAATGCTTATCATATTTTCCATCAGGCAGCAGTGAGCATCGTTTTTCCAAACATACTCAGTTGAAGGTGGGTACAATTCTTCCTATCTTGCTCAAATTTTAAATTGGGCTCGCTTTCCAATACATATTCCCGTCTTAACTATTCTTGTTGTACATGAAAACATGCTGCATATTTTTACACAATTTTTGAAGCCAAACTAGAAAAGGAATCATTGGGAGTTAAGATACGTACAGAAAATTGCTGTCGTGTAGATTCAAAAATACATAAGAGCCATATTGCTGATTTGGTTGATGGGGTTTACAGTTGCATACTTCTATCTAGACGTGGCTAAATCCAAAAAGTCCAAAGTGAAATGAAAAATAAGGCATGGGCTGGGCTGACTATGGCCAAAGCTACATTTATGTAATCTTGATTTCAAAACCACTGTTTTCTGCATAAAAAGAATGAACCACAGATATGCGTGATTTAAAAACATTTTCCTCTGGTATACATTGGTCATTGACTTTTAGCCCGTAAACTACGAACAGATCAAAAGACCATACTTGTTCGTTTTTTAAGCATAGGATAAATTCTCTCGTAAAAGTAAAGGCTTTAGGTCGATTTTAAACTGTCAGAAATTTTTAAGCTATTTTTTTGCTCGCATGTGTTGTGTGTAGGAGGAAAAAGATGATTCAAAGGGCTTGTGGGAACTGCTTCGTTGCATTAAAAAATCTTGTTAAGGAGATGATCTACAACTATCTGTGATCGTGATGACAAGCCAATAAAATTAGGAGTAAATCGTTAATAAATTGAGAAGACTCGACAAGCTAGATTTTTATCTTTGCCACTATTGAATATGTAGTTGATTGGCTCTTGTTAAGACTTAAACTATGTGTGAAGCTTTTCAACGTTTATTGTACAGGGCTTATCATCAGTGCATACTACACCCCTTTACTCCAGCATGATTTTTGAGGAGATGTATGAGATGAGACATACGAGAGAAAATGAAGAAATTTTAAGCGAACATATCCTGTATATAAAGTTGATATGTCATTTCCAAAACCTGGGTTCCGGTTCCCGGTTGTACTTGTCTGTCTATCTGCTGTTTCCCCTTTCATTTTATTTCGCTCCATGAGCTTTGTGTTTGCCTGCGTATTTTTCTTCCTTTCATGTTATTGTTGAATGGTTAGGAACATAGAAGGAAATAAGTTATTGGGCTTGATTCGTATTCTTGGAGGGATGACAGGGACAGAATGAATAACATCGAGTTTAAACCTACTGTCGTAAAAGAAAACATGTTGATGGCAGCGAAAAATGCTTTTCATTTCCTCTATTCCAACTTGAGGCAATAATACTGACGACATTCACAGCGAATGCATTCTGTTTGTCATTAACCTCTCTACACAGTCGCGTCTTTCGTAGTGCTCAGCAAACAAATGTCGTTCTTGTTCTTTCTTATTACACTTCCATTGTCTGAACAGGGAATCCACACTATTCTCAGACTACAATCAGGCATTTTTCGCGTTTCTGAGAAAGCGTTCATCCCTCCACAACATTAATCAGTTATGGAACATCAATTTACCATGGATGATGTGGTAGATTTTTCTCTTAAACGTTTTTGAAATTATCATCTCGTGGAATGAAAGAAAGATTCATATTGTTCTACGCTCTAGTGCGTACAGTACAACTGAAAATAGGAAACATATCTTCCCATGTTCATTTATCATTGCGAGTTGTGAGCAAACGCGTGCTGAGTCGTTTGGAAATGAGACGGACGCTTCAAACATTAATATCAGCGTTTCTTGAAAGATTGGAAAAAGTTACGCTTATGTATACAAGTATATCTGCGTGTAGAGTATCTTTTACATACTTTATAAAGAATCTAGATCTTTCTAGATGTTTTTTGTCAATCATCATCATCTCTGACAGAATTTTGTTCATTGTCATGCGGTCTGCGAGCATCGTAATTCTAAATTGGCCACATGTCAAAACAGAACTCCTCTTTTAAGTTACAAAGCAAATCTGAACATGTTCATGTGTTAATCAAAACGCGTATTTAACAGAAATTCTTCTGTTCAACTAGGCATATAAGCCTTTACATCAACGCAATATAAATATTTAACATGGCAAGCGGACTGAATAAAGTCTTTTGTGTTAGGAAAACTCATTCATGTTCTTTACGCAAGAAGAAAGTTTCAAGGGCTTCCTAGATTTCAGTTCATATGCTTGATGAATCTACAACTTGGAATTTTATCGTTGCAGCTTGTCAAACCTAATCTTTCAGTTGAGGTTCGTCAATAAAATACCGGATAAATAATAATAAACCAATTCAAACACTGGCAGGGAGGTAATTCAACTGCCCATGTATATGGAATCTGCTTGCTTCTTACAAATGAAACGTAAAAAAAAACGGAAGTGGAAGAGAACATGGCTAGATTGAGTTGTTTGCTCCATCGATTTCTTGAAGAAAATATGTTCAAAATCTCTTACCACTTCCGATAAATCGCATGGACGGACGTGCAAACGTGCGGTTCAGATATACATAAAGAAGGCTTGGTATGCTTCGCGATATCTAGTACACTATGTCTTAATAAAGTTTTCTTTCATAGCCTCTACTTTTTGCAGCTTCTAGCTAGTTTCTTCGGGATATGTAAACTGCTGCTTGTTCACGTACAGGAAACGCAGGAAATATTTAGCTCATTTTGTTTGTACTCATATGACATTGGTATAATGAAATTATCAGGAATGCATGGAGAAAGCTTACTGGCGGGTGCAAAACGCCCCTTTGATTTGAAGTATGAAATGAAATGCAAGAGTCCTAGTTGGTCATACACTACACTCACTCATTGATTGACTACCTCATTACCGAACCATAAATTTAAATGTCTCTAGTTTCTGGGTTTATGGTATGGATTTTTGCAGTACATTTTCATGAAACATGAATGAGTTGCCAAACATAATGCTACAAGGGCATTAAAAGTGTACTTACAGTTGCTTGTACTAGAATGATCTGATTCTAGTTTTCCTTGTAAATCCATTAATTTAGCGATTTCACTTTATTTATGGCTTTCCAACCACGAATAAATTTTAAGTACATTCACATTAAACACTTGTGTATACACTCACATCACCAAACCACTACTGAAATATATTGTTTTGAGCTGTATACCTCCATCAGTTTGGATTCCATACATTTTACTCATTTCTTTCATTGATTCCAACTCTGAAAACGAAAATACACCGAAGGCAAGAATTTAGCAAGCAGCATAATAAATGGGCCCACAAAGTCAATATTAGCATTTACTTTGTTCATTTAAAAACTTTTCCAACAAATAATATAGGTTGTTATCAAAACATTTGCTACCACAAGTAGAACTTCCAAAAAACCGGTGGGTTTTCCTGTAGCCAACCTATTCCAAACCTCTCTAGCTGCTCCTTGGGAATGCGACTAAGTAACAACAGGTATGCCGACCATCGTGTTACACTTTTTTTGTCAAAGTAAACCTTCAGCTTCTCCAGAGCAGGTGCAATCTTGGAGTACTCCAAATGTAGCACACATAATTCGCATATTCTCTGTCGCCACTTAAGTAACCATTTGGAATTTCCACATTTTTTAGCATACAAATGCTACTTACAAAAACATAAGAGGGTAATAATGCAACAACAAGTCACATAAAACCGCTATTTCAACAAAAAATAAAGTCCACTTCTGTTCACACCAGTATTCCAACCTTCCACCCGTCCATGATGGGGTCTGGATACGCAAACATCTCTTGGAACACCTGAGACATCTTCTTAGCAGATAGTTTTTTCTCTAAAACCTTTCGCATGAATTATTCAAATTTGTTTTTCTGATTAACTCAAGAAGTATAGTGAAAACAGGTAAAAAATAGCGGAAGACTCGAGAGTAAACCTATGTAACAAACAAACATGTAGTTTGTACGGACATCAAGGCGAAACTAACATTTTAAGAAGTTTGCATTTCATTAGGTTGCATTTGCCTTGAAACTTCCATCTCTTCGTGTAAGCAGATGCGAGCATTGAAAAAAATGTATCAAAAAGTTAAAAAAAGGAGAGTTGTACAAGTATGCATCTGTTGAGTAGATACATGCCCGTACTATTACTACCACACGTCCAACATTGCATGTGGATTGTAATGAAACCTTTTTACTATTCACCCCGTTACTATTATTACTACCGTGATGGCATATTAAAGTCTTCGTCGAGCGTTCAGATATTTATCTCTTATGTACATGTATCGGATTTTGTTGGGAGCACACGTCCTCATCATCATCGCAGTGAGCGAAGAGAGCTAACAGGAATGAGACGAGGTAAAATGACGACGTGTGCATATATACCAAGAAGTGAAATATTAAACAGACTTCATTCGTCGTCTTCAGTACATTGAAACATCAGCACCACACAGAAGACCCTAGGACTAGAAAACTCAAGCAATAAGATATTACGACCGACTCCTTTTTCTTTTTCCTCATTATTATCACACCAACACAGCGCTCTGCTCTGAAGCACCATTAAGAGCAGTAGCAGTCGTGGTTCCGGACTCTATCATGTACCAGCGATAGTAAAAAGTTCACCCACGGCATAAATATATACAGGAGTGTGAGACGCAAACCATTGCCAAGATAAACTTACATAATCATTGCTGGTTTGCAGGTACAATATCATTAGGTATATTAGCTACACTAGCTATGCAACTGAGAGAATGACGACCAAGCAAAGTTGGGTATAACTGCCGCTTCAACACAGTCGTAGTTCTTGCGGCTATGTAGGCATTCAAGATGACTTACCTATGAATTATTTTCTTACAGGTATGGAACATACGTTTTCTCCAAATAAAGATGATATAAGCCACACATCCATAAGAGAAATAGAAGTAATAGGACTCCAGAGAATACTAGATTATATGGGCCAGTGCTAGTATACTCATGTTTCTAGTTTGTCAACTAAAGACACGATTTTTGCGTACTTTGCTTTGGGTGCCTACATATTTTTGCAAAAAATAAGTATTTTTTCCAAAAAAAAAATCTTGAGACCAGACATCAAGAAAAAATACTAGAAGCCCCACGAGTGCACCATTATCACCAGGAATAACCACATGAACTTCCAAAATATGACGCACTAACGGGCTCCCCTTTCCCTCCACAAAACACGCATGTTTTTAGCCCACTTATCGAAGCAAGCTTGAGAACGCGAGGTTGATCGTTTTGAACTGGGGGAGTTGTTGTGACACATCGTTCATGCTTAACGCGGTTTATGAATAAGAGGAACCCAAATGGAAACAGACAAAATGCATGTGTTCCTGAATGATAATCTGTAAAAATGTGAAAACAGTTCGGTCACCCAATCCAAGTTGGTGCATTCAGGAACAGAATACAGAATTACCCTAGAAAATGCTGTCATTTATCAAAGACATATTATACAAAAAATATGGACATAGGATAATTTGTTTATCCTCATCTTGTTTACATTTATTTTCAATTTTGCATGCATAGCTGACAGCATTTTGTCGTAGTGTGCTCAACACAATATTCCATTAGTGTAAGACGCACACGAGTGTTACATTTGAACTTCAATGAAAGGACTTTCATATGCCGAGTATCAAGCCTAGCCGCTCGTTTTGTACTTGCGTACAGTCTATTCATGTAGACAAATTTGCATGTTGTAACGTTAGATGCATTTTGTGTTATTCAACATTTTCCTTTTGCCAATCGTTTACTCCTTTTGAATAACCCAGTAGCTAAAAAGACGTTTAGCATCGACTTTAGATTTGATCATCCAACCGTGTGCGTAAAATTTCAGCAAAGAAAGTATTCCCCCTTACTGTCGCTATTCAAAAGTTAAATGTTGATTTTTTTGCTTCAAGTATTTGCAAACGCATACATACTTGCGAAAATGTTACGCTTAGTCTAAGTCTTTGTTTATTTTCTATTTTCCAACTACGTTGTTCCGACTTTCTTCTCATTTCTTGTTTTTGGAATTGGACTGATCAAGTTAATGTCGTAAAGCCAAGAAGTTTCGTAATTCCAAGATTTGAAGTTTTTCAAGCCTGTGTGCGACAGTTTACTTACAATTTTGTATTTGCCAACAAATAACACATCTTTTCCATACTCATTTCGAATGTTACTAGAGTACAAAATTATGATTATTCGTCGATTTCTATGCATGATGTCAAGCATGGTTAAAGTCTGTGAACAACATGTGCCTTTGAGCAGGATGACTTTTTCATGTCTCATTGTTCCATAAAATGATTCCCAAGATTAAAGTCAATGAAATTTCCGCTCTGTGAAACGTAATTCCATGATTTTTTAAACAAATACTAGTACTAGCTCTTCTCGTTATTATTACAACTGTAGGATTAATAATTTTGAGCACACGTAGCGTAAGTGCACAGTTCGCCCGAGCTCTGTTACATGCTGTAACACCAGGTTTTCACACTAAAACAAAATGCAAGGTTTGCAGTTTGCATTTATTTGATCAAAAGATAAACATTATAAAATCATGTGCTACACGCTACACACAACAGTCACACTTCATATAGAGAAAATCGTTGGAAGCTCAACCCATGGCAGCAGTGTTCAAGTGCTTTTGTACAGCTCTCTCGTAAACTACCACAACTTCCACCAGTATCAGATAGACACAAACCAGAAATCCAGCGAATGCCCATTATAACACTACATGAGTGAAATAGTGTAAAATTATGAAGCGAACAACGATAGTAATAGAAGCAGCCCTTTAAACAGGGTATTACTAGGAATAATAGTACAACGGTGGGCATTTGTACAACGAACTAATGTTGTATGCCTGTTCCTAATTCTTTTGAGTGTGCAGTTGGATACAATCGGGAAACTCTACTTATACCCATCATAACAGCGTTTTCAATCTATTCAAGAAGAGTTGCATACACACGCCATCGCAATGTTTTTGTTTGGCATGAGTATTGGCGTATTGCTTTCTTTCAGTAGTTTATTCCATTTGGTGCGGTCTGCGTAAACAAAATGGAAAGCCAGCGCAAAGAAAGAAAACTATTTTGGCTCCCGGGTTTTTCGCTTTTTTTCCACACTACATTTATTTTCTAGTTATGCATCAGTGCTAGAAATCTAGACTCATAGGTTGTGCACAATAAAATATTTTACTCATGCAGTACATATACCTAACTTGGGTTTTATACAACACGCACGTCTTTATTATTGCATCAATATTCTCATAAGACTATCACATTACCACTAAAACATGTCATGCATTGGTTATACCGTCATCAGAGGTAATCCATATTACAATATACACCACATCTGTTACTGATCTTCCATAAGTATTCCTATCTGCATTTGTAAAAAAAAACGAAAAACTCGTATCTTTTCTGGTCTTATTTTTTCTATATCCCTATTTATTTCTAAAACTTCTTTACCCCTAGATGTGTACATGCAGTCAAATGGACAAACTTACACTGAAATCGGACAAAAACAATACGCTTGGAAAACAACGAGAAAAATATTAGGCACATGAAAGCGATAAGACAATGATCCCTTTTCTCATTCCCCCCTTTTGACTTGAAACCTGTGAATCAAAAGCTTGTAGTATGTACACATAAGGAAAAGACAATATTTATGACGATTGCCCCGACAAAGTTGTTGTAAAGCTTCTTCTTTTTAGATCCGCAAACGCATATTTTATAGCTTAATAGAATTTCTGTACTCACATTCAATACTTTTCTCGGCGAGTGAAAAAAACTATACATATATAAGATACGTTTTTCTTGCACTTTCCCGGGTTTCACTTCATTTTGTCGGCAGCCAAAAAAGAAAATATGAAAAGAGGGGGAGAGGAAATAAGAAAGAGATTGACTTGAAAATCCGAAAAGATACTACACATATTTCATGATGAAGACGTTTCCAACTCAAACAATATGGTAACTGTTTGCATCATGCCAGTTACATCACCGTCTCTGCTATTACCAGTAACTATCGTCCATATCCCTATATCTTACCATTTTCTCGTCTTTTTCTTCCAAGTTTCCCTGATTTTCTTACCATCAGCACCATCATGTTGATGATCATGATGTACATGGTGTACTTTTTTTCTGGTAGTATCACCACAGACAGCGGTAATGTGCAGAATGAGAAAAAGCTTACAACTTAAAAAGAAACAAACCGAGCAGAAAGGGAAACGTGATTTTTAAACAAAGCAAGAGAAGANGAAAAAGCTTACAACTTAAAAAGAAACAAACCGAGCAGAAAGGGAAACGTGATTTTTAAACAAAGCAAGAGAAGAAGTGAGAAAAAATCTGATCGTCTCTTTCTTTTAAATATGTATAGTACTCGTATAAAAATAAAAGGAAGCGATATGAAGAATATTCCTTTTGTTTTCTATTCTTTTCAAGTAAGTTTTGTATCTGGCCAGGATGATGACGATACTGATGTGGCGAGTTGTTGTACATGCATTGTTTTTTCTTCATTTTTTGGCGTTTGAAAGGCCATGTATCACACAGATGATTCATGGGAAGAAGACTTGATGCTCGAAAAGTACTATAGTATAGTGCTCTTGTGAACAATGAAGTCTGAAAAGAATTTCAGATAGAGATGGATACAGTGAAACACAGGTTTACATGATACTATTCTCATGAATGTAGGTACAGAGTATATACGCTCTATACACGTGTCCAATATGGCAGATTTCTCATGTTCGTTAAGATTTACGGTGTGTGCGGAACAAATAGTTGTCGTAGTATGAGCTTCAGAGAGTTTTGCTGGGTTGTTATAAGAAAATATGTTGTATTTAAAAAAGGTTTCCTCTGTTTCAGGGAACCGTTTTTCAGGGAATGGACTAATGCATGCAGGAAATATTTTTTGAGGCAATGAAAGCAGATTTTCCATGAAATTCATGCGGTTATAATTTGCATCTCATGCGAAAGAGATGTTTTGGGAGGATGACGTAAGGTAGGCTAAGGTACTTGGTTTAGCCAATACATACAACATACGCCGAATACAAAATGCTTTTGCCGTTGCTATTACAAAACTACAAGGCGCCTATTTGAACAACAGGTAAACTGTGAAAGCATAATGCTTTCAAGACACGGAAGTGCTTTGAAAACTCTTGTGAGCACATTTGTTTGCTGGTGTAAAGGACTAATGACTAATGGGCTAGAATTATGGCTACATGTATGTAAATGAAACTATTCATCTAGGTAGCCCGTATAATAAGAGCATTATACTAATTACATGGTACGCGAATGTTGTTCCGGTTCAGAGATAAATATACACATCAAGCTTTTGTATGCATAGAAAGAGAAAATACTTCTATAAAAAGTGTTCTGCCTACGTATATGGAACATGTATGCTTTAATAGCTTGTTGATAGGTGAAAGTACAAGCTACAACGGCGAGGAAATAAGTGAATTTAAATCAAAATACGCATTACACCTTGTAAAGTTGTTTGCCTAAACGGTATATAAGTAAGTTTTTCTCAGCAAAATGTCGTAAAAAGGTAGGCGACAAACCGATAGATAAAGGTTATACGTGCTCGGACTGGAAGCTTTTGTGTTGGTTGATGAATTGCTATTTTTATGACTCTTCTAAACTATGAAGTCTTACGTTAGGAAATATTTTATTATATAGCTATAAAATCTAGAATGCCACGATATTTTTTAACGGGATACTTAAAGCTATGCCAAGAGGATGTGATGCATCTTATCGAAAGTTGTAAAGTTGTATCCTACACATCCCGGAGGCGAAAAATAATAAGCAGAACCAAAGAATTACTAATTCAATACTCTCATGTAAACCCAAAAATATTATAAAATATAAAAGAAAGGAACGCGGCACGCTTTCTGTGTTTTATATATGTAGTCTATGTTGTATCGTAACCATTTTGTCGTGGGTGTAATTAAGAGTTTTAGGGACAATATGTTCTTTGACGAAAGTTCTTTTGCTCGGTATTTGTTCACTCCCACTCAGATTCCCTATATTAGAATAATGACAAGCTCTTCATGTTCCTCACATTATGCAGGGGATATACAAATTAAATTACGTGCCTCACGAAGCCTTGAAAGTTAAGTAGGAACCCAAATGGTAATGAGACTTAATAAATACTTTCACATTTATTGCTTTGCACCTTAAGCTGAGCATATACTGCTTCAGATATTCATACGCCCCCATGTTTACCAATCCCATTTGTACGATAATAATATTTGTTAGCCTAAGTCAAGCTACTACACCCTATCCCCCATTATACAAACGGTGCTGTTCACTTTGAGTGCCTCACATTGACATTTTCACAGATAAAAAAGCGGCTTTCACTCTCCTTTTTCGATTTTGGATTGTAAGTTCCTCTTTACAAAACAAATTCGTTGTTGTAGCACTTAACAAAGTCAGTAGTTGCTCAAATTCTTTCACAACTCTATATCTGCAAGACTGTGCAGCATATCTTTTTTTCATGCAATCCATTCTGTTTCATCTCGTTTAGTGTCATTCAAAAAAAAAAAGAAAAAAAAAGACTGATCAACTATATAACTACATAGTTATGGCAGACTTTAAAAAGGGATGCCCGATGAATATGCAGTGAAAGTAACTAGAAGAGAAGAGCAGATAGAGAAATGTAAAGAGGCTTTATGTAACGAATCGATTTAAAGCGCCCGCTGACCGTATAAAAAATGCAGAGGTAGTTGAAGCTTCATCCTCATTTTGTTTTCTCAATTTTCACTAAAAAGCACAACAGGAATTTATACAGTTGTTCGATTGTTTGCAAAATCAGTACATGATTTAACTGAATAAAAGATGTACGCTAGAGAAAGAGGGCCCCGTTGACTACAAGAGTATAAAATATTTCATGTTCTTTTACTTTATCTATCCACGATATATGCATCCATGTTTCAAGACCAAAATAATAATCTTATAAATTGTGCAAACAAAAATTGAACCGTATAATCTCCTTCCTCTGATGCTACCATCATGCACTCGGCTTATAACTTTCGCCAAATAGAAAGATTTGGCTTCCAGAAAGCTAACATTTTTCATCTCAATCATTTGGTGCACAACGTATTAGCCAGAGAAGAAAAAATGAACATACTTTCGATTTGTGCCCATCGAAAAAATCATTGTACGAAGAGACTGCTAAATTACATTTTCTGACATGAAGTTTCCGTTTTTCTCTTAGTATATCTTTTTTATCGTTAGCTTCAATCCAAGCACAACAATCGAATCAGAACTCATCTATTCTGTTGTCTCTTTTGTGCAAACATCCACCCATGCCAGACTATGCAACCTTGCTCAGTTTTCCGGGCTCTGCAGCAAGGAAGAATGATTTACAATGGTATTTTGTCTACCTCCGTTGTTCCCAAATACGTACGCGCTGATAATGATTTCTTCATGATCCCATACCTATTCTCAACATCCGGACGAAGGGAGAATACAACATAACATGGGCATTGCTAGATTTTCCACTTTATATTCTTCCATTGTGCGTGCCTGCATTCCAGTTCCAGTTGAAAAGAATTTACGCTGTTAGTGTACCATTTATTATAGGAAAAGGTTTTGTTTGAAGAATTTTTCATAAATGAGCATGGTGAAAGTTCTTTTACAGCGTTACAACTTTCTCTATAAACTTTGGTTTCATAAACATAATGTACTATCACTATATCATCTTTTCGCAAATGTATAAAGTTTTTGTCCTTTTCGTGTGGACAAAACCAGAGGAAATCTAGACGCTACGTACCAAATTTGCACCGTGTGTGAATTATGAAAACATCCTTTTGAACTGTAATAATAAACAATTACGCAGAGGGCCATTCCCAGAACGTGCCTACGGATTTTGCCATTTCAGCCATCATTAGAAGCTTTGAATGGATATTTATAATTATCGGGTCTCATTTTTCCACCTTCCAGGAATTGAAAATTATCATGACAGAACATCGTTCTGGGCATGCTACGCCACTAATGAACCTGCACAGTCAGCATCATTAGATGAAACAAAAAGACGTTAGCATTAACATAAATAGGTATATCTTCTGGTACGCTTGCAAAGAGAACGAGCTCCATTCAGTCTTTCGTGAGAGAATCTTCATTTTCTAGCTATGCATATTCAAGCCAGCTTCTTTCTAAGAATAAAAGAGAAAAGTGAAAGAAGCATCGTTATCGTTATCAACAGGAGTAATCTTCACAGAAGGAGAAAATAGCCTTTTATCCTGCTCTTT
>VICI01000300.1:0-44349 GCA_019593645.1 Akabosia matsudoensis
ATAGAGGGGTTCCACCGTCTCTCTCTACATTCTGCAAACCTCTCATGCAAAAAAACCTTTATGGTGCATTTTAGGCTTTCCAGAAAATAAGGCCGGCGCTTTAGATGATGTGCATTTCTTCTTTTGACGAAGGCTAGCCTTTTCCACTTTTCCGTTTTTATGGCAACCGTGGGAACGAACAGTCGACAAAGAAAGACTCATCCATGCACAAACGAAATCCTTGCATAGACATGCATAATAATCAACGTCATGTAATAAAAAACAGCAACTTTCGTACGAGCAAACGGCAAATATAGAATAGAATTTATTATCATTTTTTTATAATCTTTCGTAATACTGAATAAGGTAAACAGGTGAAACAGTGCGTTGGGCAAAGAGTACCATTGTAGATTTTCTTGAAAACCCACTCTGTATTTTCACCATCAAAAAACGTGAGTAATTCAACTTGTGTCGTTGAGCTTCACGTGCAAAATACTTTAACCCAGTGAGCCTGTCAAGCTATAAAAGTTTACAATTGAAAGAAAATTCAAGGAAACCTGCTAACAATTGCATCCGATGTGTACAACAATTTTTACTACTAAAACGTGCGTATGTAATTTCATTGGTGAAAACTAGTAGTCAAAAGTCTACCCGTGCATACCGAATACTTTCGCGTACAACCAGTCATGCAGACAAATTTGATACGACCCACTCGGTCGTAGTAGCACACACCCATACGTTTGATACACTACAAGAGTTGAATTTTTAAAACACATTTGACAAGAGTAAACTTTCACTTGCATTTTTTAAAATTGTTTTGTAGCAAGTTCGGAATTGAGTATTTTTAAGAGAAGAAAATAGTGTTTAACAAAGTTGATTTGTTGAAGAAAATTAAATTCATATAATATACAAGATTACAGATTTTTTTTCATTAAAAATGAAAATGACACAAAATCACTCCACGCTATTACAGCCCCATTCAAGAAGTGCTAATCTGCTATATACGATTGCTCTACAGAATCGATGACCAAAAACTTTTTTTAGTGCTTTGACTGCTAAAAATTTTTAGCATGGTTAACACAAGGGCCACTTTTTTAGGGGAAAAATCAACAGCAGATCATGTTTTTCTTTAATGTACAGCTTAGCAAGCTAGTTTCCTAGTTATGAGGCTCGCTCATACGTTGAGTGACATCGTCGACTAAAGGGAAGCTTAAATGGACTTGTCGTCATTCATTGCTTTCAATCCTTGGCTAAGTGAAAATCTCAAGACAACGAAAAGTGAAATGTGAGCGCTTTTAAAAACTAATATTATTCCTACTGAAAGCGATGATATAATGTCACCTACACTGGAGTTATAAGTCAGGTCAGCGAGTTGCCACAGACATTTTGATCCAGATTCTATCTAATCATGAGTTGAGTTAAACCAGTTCAGAAATGGAACTAGAATCATGTATCAATTAATTCTGCCAACTACAAATCTAACTAGACCATATTTTAGTATGATTTATATTAACATATAAATTACAAATTGTACAGTTAATGAATTTTTCAGCTGCCACTTTATCCAAGATATTTGTTTTTAGTAGAAGTAACCCTTTCGGTCTTACGAGAAGTATAACCTAGTTACTGCGCTCTTTCTACTTAAAATTAAATACATTTTAACTTAAAAATGTACAGATTCTTTTTATGTACAAGTATTTCATATGTATGTATTTTTGTTGTATTTACATGACTGTTAAATACTTAAGTTGGCTGGAAATACTCTTCTAAAAGTTAGCATAGTTACACAGTGTACAAATGGTTTATTTACAAAGTTGTCGTAGGAGTAATTCAATTACAATCGAACGTTTTTTTAATGTGTCGAAAAAAGCTTGAAAACTCTGATTGACTCAAAGCAGTGTAGATTTTTCTTCGATTAATCTTGATTAGTATCCAACTGCGCTCATTCCGTTGCCAAAAAGGCGATCACAATACAGTATCGAGCATTTCTAGACTCTGGAGGATTCTTTCATCACGGCAACACCACTCCACGAGCTCGTCAATTGTTACGACGCCGTCGTGATTTAGGTCGATTTGCTATAAAATAAAATTGAAATCAGAGAAAAAAGAACATCATTTTAAAATATTGACTTGAACCCAGGCGGATTGTCATTTCTGGTATTGAAGTTGTTCTACATTCACTACACTACATTGACTTTTGAAAGAGGCTCTTTTTATCTCCTCAAAGCGTCAATGGGCATTTTACGGCAAAGCGGAAATAGGGAAAGAAGTCGATGCCAATGCAGGAAGTTGTGTTGGAGGGTTTTGTAGTTAGAAATAGACACTTACATGGAATATCTTCTCAACATGTTCTCTGGCCGAGTTTTCTTCAACCTGCGGTTCCGTGTGATGACCAAGCATTTCGTAGATGGATGTAACCACTTTCAGCATCTCAGCCTCTGTAATCAGTCCATCCTTATTCAGGTCATACAGCCCGAAAACCCACTGCATCTTTTCCTGTACTGTACCTCTTGAAACTTTTGATAGAATGCCGAGAAATTCCTAGGAAATGCATCAGAGACGGAAAAAAGAAAACATATGTTATAAAAGAAGACGATCCCATGAAAATGT
The DNA here is from genome assembly GCA_019593645.1 of Akabosia matsudoensis. NCBI lineage: Eukaryota > Metazoa > Arthropoda > Collembola > Entomobryomorpha > Paronellidae > Akabosia > Akabosia matsudoensis. The sequence continues at coordinate 2,590 of VICI01000300.1, forward strand.
CATACCATGGGGACATACACATTCCGAACCCGACCAAAAATGAATAGAGCGAGAACATAAAATGGACATGTAGCTGGGACATGGATTTTTACACGGAAATACAAACTAAAAATGTAGTCGTGCTGAACAAAAATAATAGCTTTTTTCTCTGTTGTCATAGTCATCAATGAAACTGCCTAAAAGTATTATATTTCTCCTAGAGAGAGAGGAAAAGAAATATGGACTGCTTCATGTACACTTTTTTTGTTCTGTTCAACCCCATTTAAGTTTCCTGTTTGTCAGCCATGAGTTTTAGTGGTTGTGTGTAGTACCTTTTCAGTTAAATGACGTCTAGAAAGATGCCAGATATTGGTTTACTTCAGCGAACCTATATCAAGTCGACAGGAAGTCGGGAACAGAGTTATGACAAAGACCAAAGTTTTACACAGCTGAAGGTGAAATCACATCGGTGTATTTATCCTTGTCTTGCCACTTTTGATTTAAGTGGAAGGATGTCACCCAAATTAGAAGCACTTTAGTCTTCCACCGTAATTGTTTGGGTTTCCAGCGAGTATTCATGTAAATAATTGAGGCCCTTATTTAAATTCAGCAAATGATTTCAGATTCTCTAAAATTAAGCTTGCACAGCTTTCTCTCATTATCGGCTAAATTACCAATAAATAATGCTTACTTTATACAAAATCCTCGTTATCATAAAATTAGTAGCCTCATATGAAAGGACGAATAATCTAAATGAGAGCGTTAATTATTTCCATATCAACAAATTTTTATGAAAACTTGCCCTGGAAGGAAAGGAAAATGATGACTGACTTTCTATGTCTGCATCTGCTCCATTTTTAAAATAAGAGCTTCAGGTCTCACAGTGTTTTGGAAACTTTTCTAATTATGGATTATGATTGGAGATAATAAATTCAGTTTTATTAGGTTCTTTACGATCATTGTCGTCATCCAAACAACAGGGAGAAATGTAACCTTCGCAGTAAAACTAAGTAAAAGAAAATAAAGAGACCGGAGAAAATGTTTTATGGCCTTAGCAAACAGTAAAACTCAATTTGTAACTTTTTTTCATGGTTTGTGATAGTGGTTGCACTTTATGAACAAGTCCACACCTAACCCTAACCAATCCATGTTTACCCATGGATGTTTAACTTTCTCCAAAGCAATAAAATTATTCCTGATGCTACGCTTGGGAGCATTGTCTCAACTCTATCTAGACCTCACTAATAGGTACGTGCACTAATTTAATTTGTGTTTTGTGGCTAGTATTTATAAAATTACATAGTTTTGATAGGCTACTTACCTCGAAACTGATTTGTCCAGAGGAGTTTTGTTTTAATGTATTGAAGACATAGTGAGCATATTGCGTGGCGTCTAAGGAACAGAAAATTTAATGTAACACGTACATAGAAAGCGCACGTGATGAAGTCGTAAAACTCTGGCCGGCTTGCAAAAGTTTTTTGCATCAAGTGTTTTCAAGCGAAATACATTGTTTAAAGAGAGGTATTTGCATTAGTGGCGCTAACGTTTTTTACATTTATTTATTTAATTTTTTATTTGTTTATTGTAAAATCAAGCACGAGTCCTATTTATCGTTGAAATAGATTTTCAAAAAATTCTCACCGCCTTGTGGAAAGAACTGGGCGAAGATGTCCTTGAATGAATCTTCATCAACGAGGCCCGTGGGACACTCCTAAAAGTAAAGTTGGGTTAGATTTTCTCTAATAAGTTTAGAGGGTAATCAAGATTAATGCTCAATCCTGACCTGTTTGAAACCCCTGTAAATGAGCTGAATTTCCTTTCTCGTGAATTTTGTCGTTTTTGCCAATTTATCCAACTCCTCAGGTCGGTATCGGGTCACATGGAGGTTTAAATCGTCGACATCGTCCTCTGTGAATAAGGTTGGTAAATAGTTTCATCATCTTGTGTTTTGTTGATGTGATATGCTAGCTGATTACCAATTGCAACTAATCGTACAGATTTCTAAATAAGTCATGCATTCAGTTTAGACAGCGGAACAATATGGGGCAACTTGAGACTGCGAATATCAGCGTCCATTACATTTGCTAAGAAAATTTAGTAGGCAAAATCTACGCTCTGCGATTTTAGATGCTACCAACCATATTGCTACTGGAAGAATTCAACTCAATCAAGGGAAATAATAAGCATAGCCGATCATGATGATACTTGGATAGGAAAAATATTTTCGTAATAGTACCATATCTAACTACAAACGATAAATAAATGAACGATAAAGTACTATCTACTCACGAAAGTATCTATGCATCAACATTTCATTATTAACCTGGTAACATATATTCTAAATTACTAATTACATTTTAAAAATTTGGAAAATTGAATAGATTCTACGAGAGGAATCATTTGGTGTTCTAATGAGTTTCAAATTACACGTTAAGTGCTAAGAGTGGTTAATTTCTAGTGCCAAAGGTTAAAGAAAGATTGGATTTCAGGTTTTTATAAGGTCGGTATGAAGGTGCAAAGGAAGGTTTTATTTTAGTATAAATTAGGGTGCTTCAAAATCACATGTAATACTAAATTTGGCCAATGTGGTTTCTGAATGATCACTACATGCATAGATTTTCCTAATCTTCTAATGCGAATAAACAAGTGTCCTGATGATAGATGGTAGTAGGCAAACCGATTTGGAGATGGTTGTGGAGATATTCAATTTTGCATGCTATAAGGACTACTTTCAGTTATTTAATTTCATTTGAATTAATGCATATTATTGTTAACTGGAACTATGCGAGGGAGAATCTTTTGATGACATCTTGAAATGGTTTATGCATTATCATATTACGCTCTACATTTACAGGACTCAGTGATAAGTTGAAAAAGTTTTACGAGTGGGAAGCTTTCGGAAAACCAAATGGAGGTTTCACGATGTGCGAATTTTAAACGTTTTCGTAGCGTCGCGAATGCTACTGTAGTTCAAAACAACTTTAAAATGTTCAAACCAACGAAGCTGTGAACTATGTGAAGTAATGAAGAAAAAGTTCACTAATTAAAATTTGGAATGTGTAAACACATAAGAGTGTCCAACGATGGTTTTCTAGGAGATTTAAGGAATGGTTGAAAAATAAATACTATAAGAAAAATGCTTGTGTTGTAGATAAGGAGTTCATCGTCATACAAGTGTAAATTACATTATCTGCGAAGATTTGGTCTTATGTTGTATGTGTACCGCTATTTGGTGATTGTGAGATATACGTATTTATGGCAATAGAGCCCCAAAGTCGAGTCGTTTTTATATCATTTTGTTTTGTAATAGTGTAAATAACATTTTTCACATGATGTCCGATCAATGTCATATTCAGTACCGTACAAAATTGCAAATACACGGGATGTAGTACTAGGATTTTTTTGCGAATCGTTAACGATCTTGTGTTAATATTTTGTAGGCGTATACTTTTGTCCCTCCAGTGAAATGCCGACAATACCATATATATGGTATTATTTTGTACACGATCAGTCTCACAGCTTTATTAAAATTTTTCGTCTGTTCCTAATTGCATGTATATTATTCAGAGATTCAGACATTTAGCATGTTAAGCATATGTGATAACGCACAAAATAAAAAAGTAAATTAAAGAAAACATACATACTAAACATACCTTTATACATTGTTGTAGCTTAAGATTCTCTTTTCTGCACCAACTCCTTATAAATACTTCACTAAAAATTTCGCTTATTATTTGTGTGCGCTCAAGCGGATAAGGACAAAAGGCTGCGACAGAGTTATTGGAAGTCGACTTTTCTGGGGAACTTGGTTTTCTTCATATTATAATTATTGTCAAATGCAGTAGCATGTATCCCATTTAGGAAGAAAGAATCTGTGCCAAGCAGTCAGGAGCAGTTTTAAAAATTGATTTAAGCTTAGATCAATGATCTGGGAATTTGGCTGTCGTCAGTTTGTTAAGCAATTTCTAATCTCTTGGAAACATTTTTCGAACATTGTTTATTCTTCATCTTTCGTTGGCAACCATCTTTATCTTCATTTAATAGCAATCGTCTCCATTCATCTAAGCTCTTTTTCATCCGACACGTTACGTAGTTTCACACTCTGCTTAAATCTATTTCAATTTTTCGAAGGTGAAGTGAGTTACCAAGGCACATATCTTATTCCTCGAAAAAATGTAGGCAAAATCAGATTTTTACACATTTGACAGTAAATTAGATTTACTCATACTTTTACTAATAGATGACAGCGATTCCTTCTTATCCAATATAAGACAAGAAGCTTTCGTCGTTGGTAATGTAAACAATTAATCATATACGACAAGAGTGGCTGAGGGGTTTTAGTCGAGCCTTAAAAATCTAAAATGAATTTGACATTGAACAATGCCAGGTCTAGAAAATTGCAGATTTTTTTCTCAAGCTTTCTCCCAGACTGAAAAACGTTGCTACACTGAAACCGTACTAACGGTGCACTTTTTACATGGATCTTTTTAAATTCGATTTAGTTTTAAATTGTTTACTATCTTTCACTTTACTGCAGACTTCTTTTCTGCGCCAATTCGTACGGCAATCATGTTATAAGATATTGACAAACATACATGTAAGTATCTATCTCCTGTAAGTGTAATTCCTCGGCTTTAGCAGTCGTGCGTTAGACCACACAATATTTTCTAGGATTCCATCTTGGCTCCACCATTCTGCTCAATTTTTCAAGTCCAAGTCGAAAGTATGTGCCCGTTTTTAGACTGTCTGCATTTAATTGCCCAGAAAATAGCAGTTGTATTATTTACCAAGTAATGGTAAATCACTTTACCCCAAGACAAGTATACAAGATCGGGACATTCATTCGAGTCGAGCGTTTCCAGGAAAATTTTATGCTCTTTTTATTGCGAAGTATTTTGACGCTTACTATTTACAGACCTATTACTATATATAAAAAGGTAAATTCGTATAAAAGATAACGCTGATGATTCTACTCTTGCAACTTCTCAATTATGCTTCCATTACAAAATTACTGTCCGTACCCCGTATTAAATTTGCGTACATCATATTCTTCTCCATCTTGATTATGTATCCTATGAAAAATGTTTTAGAACCGTTTCGCATTTGAGAGTCGGCATAGAGTAACAAATATCTATTCACTATTACTTAGTACAAAAATGAGTGTTTACATAATTTAGTCCAGGCGGCCTATCGAGACATGAATATAACACACGAATCATTTGTACCTTAAGACTCTTTAATATCGTAAACCAAGCATTAAAATGTAAGAATCTCACGATTGCCACTTTTATGGCTTGCTTTTTTCAACGGCATACGTGCAAGAAGTCATGTGCTTGCGGTTCAAAATTATTACATTGCGATCGAAATAGCTGTGATTGTAATATGTAACTATGTTTTCTGGACAGATAATATTACAAACATTCGTATAAGTATAGAGTATTTTTGTTCGTTAAACATACCATCATAGTATTCATCGTACGAACCGTACGCTGCTGCCATTTTACTCAAGTTATTGTTTTTACAATGATAAGATATTAAAAGCCGCTAGCCCAGGCGAACTGAAGTAAACAAGTGTCTGGTCCAAATTGTGTTGCTTGTTATCTTGGTTAGTTCATAATTTGGCGTTGTTAATGCATTCGAGCCGTAACAGGTTACTTGAGGCCAATGGATGATGTCATCAAAGTTTTAAAAATGCCTTCATATAAACTGTATACCCTGAAGTTATCAACATCGGACAAAAATTCTGTTATGCAAGGACAGTGCAGACTGGAATATGAGTACTAAAATCTGAACGAGTTCCGTTGTTTGCTTTAGTGTAGGTACTAGGTACAAAATCTTCTTAAACTAGAATGATGCAATATTATTTGTATTGGGTAAATTTAAGACTCAGAAAATAAAAATAAAAATTTGTTTATGAACATGCTTATCATGCATAGACAGGTGTCACCAAACAGTATTGAAATAAATACTATGGATATGAAGTCAAATTTAACGTTTCAAGAGAGCTCATGCATGTCAGTCTATTTTTTCCTTTTCTTTGTATCTGATTGACATATCATTTCTTCAAAACGGAGCTGAATCAGACCGAAAAACAACTCAAGAAGAAGCTCATGAATTTCCCTACGCTTTCTACGCCAGATCATTCACAGGTTCAACAACACGCACTGTTTTTTGCAGCAACCAGACTTAGGTTAGATTTTTTTTCGTTTGGAGATATTGCTCTTTGTTTTATAATTTCAAACGACCGTAATTCTATAGGAATAACCAGGGTCTTTAATTTTTCAGTGACTAAAATGACTGCTGTGAATACCACAATATTTCTTGGGAGTAGAAGATCTGCGTTTGTAGTAGTATTATGCGTATGGATCCTGATGGGGGTTGTGATTGTGACAACACAGTTTCATCAACACCACACAAAGGAAAGAGGGAAAGGAGATAATGCAACCGGAAGAGGAAGCACTGTTGGTTTAAGAGGGTCTCTTGATCGCACTGGATCACTGCTCGTGAACAATGGAATACTGAATTCTATCGACAAAGACGATGGTTTCTCCGCTAACAATGTGGACAATAAATCTTCAGACTCACAGGATATCTTCAAAAGGTACATTCTTAAAAAACTTTAACTTTTTTATTTTTTCATAGCAACTAATTTTACTTTAAAAGGCCCATCGATGCGATGCACTCGTAAATTGATGGAAAAACTCTCGCCTATAAACTACGGATTCTCTTTTTTGAAAGAGCAGTTCAAGCAAACTACACTCAACTACCATATTAAAACTAACTAGAAAAGAATTGTGCTTAATGAGGAGTTACCGTATATAAAGGCATTTGTTTCTACATTTTAAGTGTCTTTATTGATAAATAATTTCTTTTAGTTAAATAAAACAATTTTGTAATTACGAATCTAAAAACATCGTATTCTCGAACACTTCATTCCCAACCTTCAGTCTTTTTAGCATAAACTAAACAACACCAGTATCTCTTGACTTCATCTTTCAGTTACATGAAAAAAGGAAAAGCTATCACGACAAGTCGTCATCAAGGCATGTATTATACTTTCATCGCAAAACTTACATATTACGTCACCTGGACATTATCTACCACAATATTGCATGAAGAATAGGAGTAATTAAAAGCACAGTTAAAGAGATAACCACTTAGAACAGTTTCTTGGTAGTAAGTAACAGCATTTTAAATGCATTTCGTGTGTTAACATGTGTGCGTGCACTCTTTGGCGCTCAGCAAATCTCAAGGGTTCCTTAACTTGCTTGCCTTGCAGAGAAAATTGCTACAAATGACCGGTCCCTCTGACCTATCTAGGCAACCAAGAAAACGATTAATTCTATTTGGAAACATAATGTTGCGAGTGAAAGCTAACTCTTCTCTTTTTTTTTCTACTGACCATGGCGTTAATTACCACTTGATGCATTTGGCGTAAAAAAGTTTTTCTCTAGTTCGCTGTAATTCTCGCACGATCCGGTGCTCAGGCATTTTTACGTCGCCTTTTTGGTTTAACTTTTAGTAAGAATGTACGCACATTTGTGTGTGAAAGCTGGATATTTCTGTTACTACCAACGTTGGGAAAATTTTCGATGAGCCTACATCAGCAATTCTGTGATATTTTTTTGTCCACGTTCGGCTAACAGTGGGAATATTTAATGAGTTACACATAGAGAAACTCTATTTCTGCGGGTGACAGGTGAAGTCAGTAGCAGAAAAGAAGATGTGAAAGTTTATTGCTAGGCAACTCCTGAGAGCAAAAGAGGATAGTCGATAAAATCATCATAAGAGAACGTGTGTTTCCACTTGAACAATTTGAAACGAAAAAACGTGAATTCAAAAGAGACTCTTATTTCAAGCAAGATTAGATCATTAGATACACATCGTAGGCGCCTGAATAAATGAAAATGATTAATTAACGGAGTTGAAATGAAGTTGTGGGGCGCTCCAGAAAAAGATTTTGCTTTAGAATTTCTTTTAGAATCCTTAATTTATGAAATTCGATTGTCGTGAGCTTCATTAAATTTTCCTTGTGCCATAGCTCTATCAGCCACAGAATCTTTGGTTCTTTCGTGTTTCATGAACGTTTAATCAAAATTATAGGCATAAGATGCATAACAGCTTTTTGATGTCTTTTGGCCTTAATTAAACAAAAAACGTCAGATGGGAAAGTTTTTCGGAGTGGTTAATATTTCCACAAGCTCTTGAGAACCTGAAGAGGTTATCTTTTTCATAAGAAGAACCAAGAGTAGGGTTCAGTGTTACGTGAAAAATGACACCATTAAACATGCTGAATAAATACTAAAACACGGACTAAATCATAAATTAAGTACACAGCCACAGTCTGCGATCTTTGACGTCTTCCCAGTGGCCTTGATATTATTATGAAACTGCATAATGATAGTACAATCTTTCAAGTGAATGAATAATGAAAGTACCCCTACACAATTTCATTAACAGGATGACAGTTTCAGAGAGAGAGAGACAGAGAGAGAGAGAGAGTATTCCTAATGATATTACTTGTATTCATGATCCTTCAGACTGTGAAAATGAAAAGCGTGTTCATAAATATTTCAGTCTGGAGCAAGTTCTTTTCCGAGTAATATTCTCAACGTCCCGGTTTGGGATTATTTGTTCCATCGCGATACATTATTAACGGGATTGGTGACCCACTCCATAGGAGCTGCTACATACCTATGTAGCACATGGAAAACATTTGATACCATATGATAACCTCTTCTCACGAAAATAATGACAGGCTCATGATAATATTAATAAAACTAACTACTGTAGTTCTAGGCTTGGCGCTCATAATGTACCTCTTTATGAGGAGAAAACTCTACCTATTACTAATAAGCACATGCAGTGTGTTTTCTAATGATGTCAACCAGAGAAAATCCATTTTTCAATGTCCTCGCTCCTCTCTGTCTACTTCCTCTGTCAACCTTGTGTATTTCCAATTTAGAGAATAACTGTGTCAGCATAATTTTCCCGCGTAAATGACTAGAAAAGCAGAGGAGCGTGACATCATACATCTTTGTGAATAAAGTTCTATCTAAAACAATACCAATTTTCTTAACCGGAACCCTATTATTTTCATTCAGATGATAATCAAATGGGCTAGCATCTCTCTGATTTCCATGCGAAAACCGCGTTCCCTTTCGCAACCGCAAATACCACAGTGTTACATTGTCCCAAGCCTTTTGTATAAAACTCGTGCACACTTTATTGCTATCTGTTTTCCTCTTTACTTCACGGAGCCGCGTCCCCGTTCATCTTCATTTTTTATCATCACAGACTTACTTTAATTTGGACCTCACCAACTATTCTATCCCTCAACGATACTCGTATAAATCTAACGAACAAACTCGGAGTTTTAAAAATGTATATTTCTCGCGTATTCAATTCACCCCTGTGGCCTAAAAGAAAGAAATAATCGTCTATTTTCTTTCCTCATCGCTTTCTTTCTCACTTCCTTTTCATATTATTCAAATGCCGATATTTCTCATTTTTATCTTCGGTCGTATCATAAAATACTCTTTGCCCTTTTTATATGTTTCAATCTCAAACGCTTACCTACTTCCTCCAGATTTAGTCTTTGTAGCAGTGGGCGGCACACAACATCGGGATAGTACATACTTTATACATTCCGAATTGTAATGCATTGTAATTACTTTTTCCAAAGAAAGAATTATGGTGTTCGGATGTACCCAAGAAAGAACATACAAGAAAGACAAAACTACTTTGTTCCCTTCCTCGACAATATCTCATCTACTTTTACTTTTCTTCTACGATGCAATAATGTTTTTTCTTAACATCTATCTTGCCATCGTCTAGCTTTATCATTAAAGTAACTTGTTTTTTTGTTACTTAGCACAAGAAAGAAACTGCAACAAAATCAGGTTATAAAAGTCCTGCCCTAAGCGAGACAAAAATGTTTTATTTATTGTGGATTCAATTACCACAGTGTGAGCTCATTCGCAGAACAACGTAGTTTGGAGAACAGGCCAGAATTCCATTGTTTAGCAAAATTTTTAACATACAGAGGGGTACTAACAAAGAGACTTGAGTTGCCAGTGTCCAAAAACAACTGTACCGTGAATAGGGAATATTAGGCTGTTTCCAACCTTATTCTTTTCCTTAACAACCATCAAGTTAGGCTTGTTGAATGAAGACAAACTTTTTTTCTCGGGCAAATAATAGTTTTGCGGTTCTCCAATCTCCTGTTTTATTTTCGAGTTTTTAACAATGGCAAATGATATAATAGCCGAGTGTAATGGTAATGATGGCGAAAAACCAAGGACAGTCTTTGGTCTACGAGTACTTGCTTTCTTAACCGGATACCATGCGAAAGACAAGAGTACCGTCTAGAATGCTGCACAGTTGCTATTGAGTATATGTTAACGTTTGCAATAAATCTTTTTCACTCACCACTGGCTCTTCATTTGAGTAACAACATAAAAATATTTTTGGGCTCAAAGTAGACGCATTGGAATTTTTTTCTTTTGCATGCACCAAAATTGTGGAAGGATGCGAAATGATGTTAACGGTGACAGTTCATTTGTTACCAGGTTCAGTGAAAAGATGGAGAAAGTGTTTTTCCTCGGTGCTCCCTTTTATAGAAAACCCAGGATCGTCATAAATTTTAATGTAGATAAGGTAATGTCATGACAAACGAGTAATGAAGGAATGGTTTGCTTGAAAAATACTTGACTTCTGGAAAAGTGTGTAGATACAGCATGTAGTTGATAAACTACTTTTATGGGAGAACTCAGCAGGCATGAAGAAGAGTACTTTATGGTACATTATCCAATGTAATCATAGTGGAAGGGAAAAAAATAAATGAGGTTTTTTTCCGCGAAATGATTGACATGAAACGTTGTTACAGTGAAAAATCCGGTTGAAACGGAGAGAAAACAGTGTGATGTAACCAGCAAATTGTTTATTCTTCAATTCTCGTAATGCATATTTCCTAAAGTCATCGTTTGCATGGTTGACTGGATCCACTTTTGCTCTCTCATAATCAAGGTTCTCTAACAGTTCTAATAATTTATTTGCTGTCTTAGGTAATTATTGTAACGTTTTTTTTCACTCTAGTGGCCAATCGTTATATGCAGCATTGTAGTTTTCTTCCCATAACATCATGATCATGCTTAAATTAAGTGTTCCAAAAATTCCAGAGTTTTATCTTCAAAAAAAAGGTCGCGTTCTCACTCAGTGTCAGCGACAGGAGTTGTAGTCACTGTACGAAAAAAAGTCGGTCGTAAACGACAAACAGATAAAAAAAATAGAAAGGGAACGTGCGGCGACAACAAAACCTTTTTTTCGAATGTTTACATTTTTTCTATGAGGAAAAGACCAAATATAATTGTCATAGAACCCTTTGTTTAAAAATATAACAAAGGAACCCAGTGTTTTTACAATACAATGTTTGCTTTCCCTGCATTCATACGTGCATATTAACTTTCCCTACATAAATGTCTCCCTTGAGCTTGTCTCACAAGTGACCTTTTACATAAACAAGCACAGTCATTTTTATTCCTCTATCCCTGAAGACTTGTAGAATGGCGGACGAAATTTGGGACATGAAATTCCTTGCAATTTTTCCTTGACTGAAGAAACAACGTAATATCTGAACCAGACTTATTGTTAGCGTGGAATTTTCGAAAAAAATCGTCTATTTTGTACAAGATTTGTGCTGCTGAAACTCTAAGGGTATCTAATGTAAAAATTAGCTGGATTTTTACACCTATATACGCAGTAAAGATGTATCGTTATTTTATTATTAATTGAAGAATTCATGTCAAGCGTGCAATGCAAGGTTTTAGGAGTAGATCCGTTCTGATACAGCTCGTTCACAAGCATACACGCGTGGCAAAATCGCGTACTGCAAGTTGTACTGTAGAAGAGGTACTCGAAACAGCACGTTGATGCAGCTGAAAAAAATATGTCCCCATATTTATCAGATCCTCGAAAGAAGCGCTCAAACCGATCCGAAAAGTGCACGTTTATCGCTTCGAAACGAAGCATAAGCGGAAAATGGGTGGTGAAAGATTAAATAAGAAAACTACATGTATTTCATGTCAATCCGGCGCCTCCTATAAACCATTTTTTAGACATTCCAGTCGCCTAGCAGGAGAGTGAGTAGTCCCATTTTTATGGAAGCATACACATTTTTCCTTCACTACCAACTGCCAAGACAACTGACACATGTAGTGGTAATCGAGCGGTATATATGCAATTTTCTGACCGTATGCTTAAAGTTTTGGTCCAGTAAAATGATTAATTTTGTATTCGGAACAAGTAACCTCTCTTAATGTTAGCTTTCAAGAAAGATCATCGGAACTCAAGCCAATGCTTAGTTCTATACGCAAGAAAAATTTAAGACATAGCAAAGCAGTACAGTTCAACTTTTTGAACTACAACTCGGCCAGATGCTTGTTCAATTTGTTGTACTCTTGTAGCCACTATTCCCAGAGAATGTTGAACGTGGAGGCCTCAACTAAGATAATGTAGGATAATCAAAGCCTTAAAATTCAACATAGGTGGCTAGGGAACCCTCGGCTTGTCTTTTCCCAAATGCGCTAACACAAATGTCATGAGGCAATAAGTACCTAATATAAAGAAAGTCGAGTGCGAGAATGATGGAAACAGTAAAAATGCTAACGGTACTAGGGTTTAAATATGGCCATACGACCACCAATTTTATATTCAGTTTTACAATATTCACACCAAATATGTTTACTCGGAATAGCCTTCCTAAGATATAGTTATGAAACATCTGTGGCGAAAGCCTTACGAGCAAAAATGGACAAAATTGGAACCATGTTTTATGGTGGTTTTTGAGAACGACATGGAGCAATTTAATCTATTCGATTTTATATCGCACAGCATAATGATGGCTGGTGCCATGACTTCACCAAATGGTCGTTGTTAGCATAACACCACGACCACTACCATTCTCATTGCTATTTGCAATTATAAAATACTTGTCTGCACAACAGTCATTGGTTAGTAGGCATATCACTTTTTTTAAATGTGAAGTTTATTTTTGAAGCTAGAAAGTCATAAGCCTAATGACTAAGCAGTATTTCTGGCTGCGGTCATGATGTTGCCAACTATTAATAGGTAATAAGTGAAAGGTACCTATTAGTTGCTAATGTGTACGGTGGTTTTATGAGTGTAGAGAGTGCGTAGATTGGAATGGAGTGAAGCTGCAAAATGGGAATTGCGCTAATGGAAGTTCACAGGCCGTTTATTGCAATTGTTATCTGTTGTTTTCTTGTAACAACCGCAATTCTCATCTGTTTCTTTTTCCCCTTTCCGTTTGCGGTGTATGAGATGAGAGACTTGTTTGGAGGGAGTTTCTTCCCGAAATGAGTGAAAGGAAGAGCTCCAAAGGGAACTCAATATGAGACAAGAGATGATACTGTAGTCTAATAGCAAGGAAAACACTCGTATGAACCCTGAAGAAAAGCTATGCCTTTTTAATAGGAAGTGGTGCAATGCCTGAGATGGAATTTTGCCAGGGAACCTTCCTCCAAAAGGAAAAAGAATAAGACTTCGAACCTTTTTCCCCTTCTATCTTTTCAAAAGATGAAGGGAAGCGTATTTCTGGGTATTTTCACGAGATGGAAAGTATAGAATAACAAGAATGGAAGATGATCCCTTTCCGCTTTACTTTTACCAATTTCTCTTTTTTATTATCTCTTCTTATTTTTAACTTCATTGCAATAAGCCGTGTAAAACGTACCAGCAGTGGATCCCTTTCCTTCTCTCCATCTTTAGTGCAATAAAATTAGAACTAAAAATGGAAAGGATCCAGTTAATTTACATACGAAATATAACGTACATCTTCAATGGTATGCCTTTAGCCCTGCGCAAAAGCGCATTCCGTGTCTGGTTCGACCTATCAGGAATAATAGGACTTAACTTTAAGCAGCTATTCCATCTTAAAATCTTCGTGATCCCATGTGCTAAGGATTAAAAAACAATAAAATACTCCAATGTCTAGTTAACAAAAGAAAATTAAGGTGTGAGTGTTTTTCTATTGTTCAACATTTCATCAAGATTTCAGAAGGAAACTATTGAAAAAATAATTTTCGTCGAGTGAAAAAGGTTGCAACGCTAAATTAAAGCTATACAAATAGAATAAAAAATGAGATCACGTGTTCAATTCTGAAATTTCTATGGTACGGCAAGTATTAACTTTCATCCCACGATTCAGATAACACGATGAATGTTTGCAAACGTGTATGAAGTCAGTTAGGAGCGTATGAAATGCTGTTAAGTAAACGAAAGAAGAGTTCCACACTCATCGTGTGCTACGAAGTTTCACGCGTAAAATCATCATGCATCCAATTTCTCTGAAACGGTAGCGGAAAGTAAACCAATTTTATGTGCCGAGTTTCTTGAAGCTTACGAGGATAAGGACAGTGTGGAAAACGTTTTTGCAAAGTCAATAGAATTGCAGCTCTCTATAGTTTGGTTTTAAGCATTACATATTGATTAGGATTATCCAAAAAATTGGAGAATATTCAAAAGAATAACAACGTGAGACAGCAAATGTGAAATTGCCTAGCTCCTGTATCTTCTATTTTCTTACTCTGGGAGCGCTTATGCGGCTTTTTCACATAAACAAGCTTGTTACCCTTTCATCTGTTTTAGCTTACCTGTGCCTCTTTTCTATTTCCTGTTGTTTTCAAAGACTACCGTCGCTTTTCCCATGTGTTTTACAAGAGGGCCAATACTTCCTACTATTGTCATAAATGTTCAACATGGATTTCCACGGAAACTTTCGTGTTCCTCTCAGGCGAACGAAATCTTGTTTGCTTAGAATCGCTTTGCCAACTCAAAAGTTGATTTTGTTTTTACGATATTTCATACGCATTGCCAAGCATTATTTTTGTTTCGAACAGCGTAAACTTGTGCAAAATCAACTTTCACAGTCCATTGCATCACTCCAACACGCTCGTGTATTTTTTTGTGAACATCATGCTTCGTAAATCCTAAATAAATAATTTCATAGGTAGGTTAATGTAACTTCGTTAGTTCCCTTGTTTCTTGTAATTAAACCCTATTATCACTTTTTTTTATTCACGTAGGCATATAATCGATATGTTTCGCCGAATATGAAGCACAAGTACAACTGTAAAATGCAATATGAACGGCTTGCGTTGCAATATATGTGTTTTTGTTGTAACTGTAATGAAGAGACTAGAGACAGCACTGCAAGAGAATAAAAGCGAAATAAAATAATACTCTAGGGGTGAAAACTCATAACTACCTTCCCCACTGTTTGGTTTGTCGTTAAATTTTTAGATTGTCAGTCATACAAAATCCAACCGACACTAACTCTGCAAGCATGTGTAGTTTAAATGAAAAATTGTTACAGAGTCAAAACTATTGATTTATGTTTTGGCTTGGTTGGGTTTTTGATTTGAGAAATCCCCCAAACATGCTTTTACTTTCACCAGTGAGCCGTGCCAAAAAATGTATTACAAGGAAACATATACACATACATGCCATGAGCTCTTTTTGAAATGCCTTTCACAATCGAAACACAGATTTTTTATACTGTTGCGAACCTTAAAACTATCTTTTTACATGAAGTTTTTGCTACTGGACTTGGATTCTAAGAACACGGCAGACGCATTCAAGAGAAATTAGCATTAGAGCATAACAAGTAGATAGAGATATAATTCGTAATTCAGATGCATTCAGTTTCTTCATCTTTAACATTCTGTATAGGGAAAGTAGGGATCCGACTTTTGGGTCAAGACAAAATGCAAATGAAGGAAAATAGTGCTGTGCAGATAGCATAAACAAGTTTTACCGAAACTCATGCCAATAGAGGAAAAATATTTGTCCGGTGACTCAGCAGGAGCAGCGGTATCTCAACGAGGCGAGAAATACCCACCAAAAGTAAGAAAATAACAGCTTGGGGCTGCCAATAATAACAACGGATGATGACGAGCCAACACAGGTATAAAACTATTTTTGGATTAGGAAATCTTTAGTTTTATGGATATTGAAATCAGTGTGACGTAATCATTTCCAACGTAGCTTTTCCTATTCATAAATATATGCTAGCTCGGCAGTTCACTGTCACATATCACTTTCTCTTTGTTTCTCCAACTATAAATTTGATCTATCACAAAAACAAGCACTTTTGAAATCGAAAGCCTGAAAGCAATCCGGATAGCACGTATAAATCCATTTTCACCTACGCGATACGAAGCAGGAGCAAAAATGGGTGTTTGCCGGCTGAAATAAAAAACAGAGAAATGTTTGCCGAGAGAGAAAAGCGATTGTTTGAGTGTGCCCTACCTAACATATTCTGACACTACCAGTGTCACAGGGAAGAATAAAAGTCAATAGAAGAAAAAGGAAAATCTGAAATCTCGACAGTTCTCATCCTGGAACATCTCGACTCGATGATGGTACAAAGGTAACTGTGTCTTGATGGTGGAGAAGTAATAAGACTGGTGATGAAAATCGATCCGATTGAAGGAAACCACTTACTAGACTACAACGAGCACTACTAGCATCTCCTCAATACCACATCCTCCTGGCTTTCTTTGTAACTCTCTTTTCCTCCAGCTGCTTGTTAGTGTTTCCAACGATTAATCTACTTTAAGCAATTTTTTCTTCACGCAGGCCAGGACAACAGGCTTGAAAAATAGAAAGAAGAAAGTAGTATAAATAAAAAAAAAGAGCCTGTACCAAAAGAGAAACTAGTGCTGGTAGGAAGACAAGTTGGAAAGACCTACGGGGAAATCTCGAGCAACTTTGGCTTAAGAAATTGTACGAAAACTTTTGCTATGCTGTCTTTGAGGTAGAACGCAATGGCAAGTGAAAGCAAGGTTTGGAAAGCTAATAATAAAAGATTGTTTAAACTACTTAATATATGCTTCGAGTTTTTTTTTCTTCACTCTTGCCGGCTTCGGTTACGATTATTATTCACGGAATGTAAACAAAAAGAAGTATGCAGATGTGGCCTACTCTAGTAGTTGTACCTTTTTTTTATCAGAAGCACTTCCGACAATGATTCAGTCCAGTAAAAAGGAAATAGAAACAAGGGCAAAGGATCAGGATAAGTATGTACATCAATAAGAAAAGTTTAGAGGAAAACGTCTTTTTTTTATTTCCAAGTATTTTCTAACTAAGCCATGTCGGCTTCAGGTGGATACTGAAATACAAGACTTCTTTGTTTGCTAACATTTAAAGCTAATGTTTTACATACATTTCATCGTCAAGTTTATCCCGTTTGGATAGGTATGCACATCTGGATTCAACATTGGACATTTCAAGAACAAAGTATTATATGATCCCTCACCAGGAGAAAACTATTTTGCTAAAGTGTGCACTGTTCTGTATCTTGGAAGGAATATGGAATATTATGGCAATAACTAGTCAACCTATAAATGTTGATATAATGAGTACAAAGAAACCAAATAATGTTTTCAAAGGAATAAACGTCTCGAAGGTAAATAGTAGAAAGACTGTAGGGAAGAAGAAAGTCTCGATGAATGGTAAACAAATAGACATGGCGAAACCTAGTAAAAAACCTTGTTTCATGAGAATGGTTCGGCAGCTTTCCTTTTATCGAAATGGAAGTTTCTCTTTCACTTACTTTCACACAAACATTTCGTTCTTTTTATTAAGGGGTACTTTATTTTACTAACTGTGCCTTTAGACTAGGACTTGGTACAGAAGATTTATCTCGTTAATTGAATTGATGCGTATTATAATGCACCCTGATGAATAAAATATTTTAGTTTTCAAAAAAGGCAAAGATACTGGAGAAATATCATTCACGCACCAAATGCTGTGTCGTCTAGGACCTAGACGCATTTTTACTTTTGGACCAAGTGTGCTAAAATGTCATATCGATGTCATTGGGCCGACTATTGAATTTCATTGTGCTGTAAGGTTTTAAAGGAACCTAATTATACTAGCCGGATTAATTAACAGGGTCGCCTTTGGATGTTTAAGGTATCTTTTTAAACTCACTATCAGAGAGGCTCTCAGTATGATGCATTTGGTTCCTTTCTATTCTTTCACGGTTGAAATCCTCAGCCTTTGGCCAGAGAGATTAATATATTATTTGGAAGTTGAAATTATTACATCCAAAAGGTAAAGGTACTCAAAGCAGTGAATCACTACAAGAGAGACTAAGAGCCTGCGGAAATAGTGGAGTGGTACAAAAGGGAAGGTACCAATTGTTCTTGAAAGATATCTTTTGTGTTGGTAATATACGATGAATGAGTTAAGTAACTCCATAAACTTTACACGGTCTTTATACTTTAACTATTTCTCCGCTTGTTCAATATGTATGTGGTTCCAACAGCATGGTGAGTTTGGTACTTTATGTGCGTGGAATATTTTGAGAACAGAGCTCAATGTTTTGTAGGCCAGATTGTTCGATTTTCTACCAAAGACCATTTTCATTTGTCAGTGAATGTTAAGTTAATACAGCCAATGGCATACTTGTGCCAAAACTACAACCTTGCAATAGAATCGTTGCCGCACTTACTTTAGAGGAAAAAAAGAGCCTCTCACAACTGCAGCCCGTAATATGTCTTGCCTAAGTTCTGTCCCGCACGTGCAACACGGAAAATAAATAAACTGGCTGTTCTTCCTGCCTCTGATGATTTTTCGTGATGAAAGCACACACATTTCGAGTATGTTCGACGAGAGACAAAGCAGATATCGTAAAGTATTTGTGCATTCTCTATTGTTTTCCAGGTATTGGCTTTAGGTACAGCGAATAGGTTCGACATGGTCTAAACTTAAATAAGGTAGCAAATGAAAATTTGAAAAATGCGGAGTGGATGTTCGTTTATCCTAGCCGGATTTTTACATGAGCTTGCACACAAAGACCAATCAGTCTGATGCAAAACCGTGCCCTTCTTTTTTCCTTCATTTCTTTTGTTTTACTTTCTCCGTCAACTCTCCTTAGCGTTAGTAAGTGTGGCGGAAGATAACAGGGTAGCCACGTTTATATGAATAAAAAAACCATAATGTGACCCAACGATCACGCGTAAACCACCATCAACATCAGTGCCACCAGTAAACAAAAAGTCCTCCGAGTCAATTACCTATGTCCACTTGAGTTACATTGTTTATTAGTCTCAGCGTGTGGTTTTGTCAAAGTCTACGAGTGATGGGCTATCCAATAACTATTCTATGCACGCCAATCCAAACATAGACATCATCCATCCACGCCAAATATGAATTAATCAAGTAGCACAGAACAAAAGGGTAGACGAAAGGGATTTCACACGATTCAAAAATGTTCCCAAAGCCGAGCGAATGTAAAAATACATCGTGCAAGTGTAGTGAAATAATTTTCCTCCTTCAAGCTAAACACAGTATCGTCCTCTGGTTATTTTCATGTTTGTGCGGTCAGAATTAAAGATACATGAGGCTATGGCCATTATAGCAGAGAGCAATGATGATGACGTTCAAGTAACGACTCTGCCCCAGCAAAATGTGTGAGAAAAAAGCAAGCACTTGTCATCATTTTTTTTCTTCACTTTTCGTCGGGTCCTGTCATATCTGTTTCTTAACAAGTACGCGGGGAAGTGAAAAGTCATGTCTCCAGTTCTTTTCGCACATTCACATAGTCCAAGTGGTTGATGCGATTTCCCTGTAATTCAATTTTATTTTTATATTCATAGCAGTACAGAAATGAGGAATTCCATGCTCAAGTTGTTCGCCTTTAGTGTTTAGTTATATGATGGGAGCATATTTAACTACTCATGCCTTAGATCCAGAGCCGTACAAACAATAAGACCATGGCTTAATGCGTAGTACTTAGCGAGCCTTAACGAAATTGATTTAACCAGTAAAAATCGGCATTTATAGCATTACTGGTTTGCAGAAAATGAAACAGAGAAAGCGTTTTTTATGTATTATTACTGCCCGATCATTATTTCCGGAAAACATTCAGATAGCTGTCACTTTATCGACTATAAAAGCTAGAGAGAGAGAGAAAGAGAGCTTTAAACAGGTAGGCCGCACTTAAGTAGTAAAAACAGTAGGTTCCTTCCAAAATCCAAATAAATGATAAATAAGTTGGTGAGTTGGGATGGGAAAAAATGCGGCATGTGAGCTATGCTAAAATGAGGAAGAACATTATTGAAACCTTGTCCTTGACGAGCAATAATGCATGATTACACATATCATATCCTATATAGTCCCATATCTTGTTTATACTGATGCAAAATTTGTTACACTAGCTGAATACAAATTTTTATTCCCAACTTTGAGATTCGGGAGCTATACTCGACGAGTGCAACCAATCACGTACGTGTTTGGGCTCAATTGTTATCCATCCTCAGTTCCCAAGTCACCAGTCACCATGATTATGCGACCTCAGACAATATTAGTGGTTGGCGAAAGAATGTAAATTTTTCCTGGGAAGTGTTTATAGCTGCTTCAAATTCGTATTCATATTGATGACTAGCTTTGCCTTGGAGATCATACACACTTGACTGATTTTTTAGCGCTATATTCTGTTTTTGCATAAAATGGTATGGGAAACTAAGCATAACAAGATGCAAAGGTAATGTAAGACGAACATAAACAAACTAAACGAGAAGGAATCTGTTCAAACCTTTCAGATTGGCTAATGTATAGCCTGTTTGTTTTGCCAAAATAACACTTTACAAAAACAGACGTCTATGGTGGGGAAGAGAAGTAGGATGACGACAATAATCAAAACAGTTTCCTTCCTTCTGTTGCCAAAAATTCAGCTTTTACACGCACTAAAACACGTATGGAGTTGTTAAGGAGCAAGCAAAAACGAGAAGTGTACACAATCAATCTTGCAAGATATTAAACGGATCTTCTAGCCTCATCGCGAAGGAAGACAAGAATAATAACGAACCATAAAACACTCGTCGTCGGTATCTTCACGCGAGCACCTTCCAGTATGGCTCACCAAACATGTTTATTTATTCTTTTCCTAATAAAAACATTGTTAAAGGAGTTCAACGTTTTTAAGTCTGAGTTAGGGATTCCTACAGGGTTGCTGCAGTGAGTAAAAGCAGGAGTAACAACTGAATTTTATAAGACCACATAACACCATGTCATTCTAATTTAAACACAAAAATTACAGATTTTTAGTGGATATCTTGGTTTGTTTCACTTCAGTCGGTAACAATACTGTTTTCCAAAAGTTACTGTTCATTTTCCATGAGGCATAGGTAAGTATTGATGAAGAAAAATAGTAAATAGTGGATATACTGGGAGAATAGTTATCTTGTGCCAGCAAGAAATAATTGTATTACGTGGTCCAAGTGGTCCAAGTTAGCCGAATTGTTGACAGAGAAAAATGTGACATGAAAATGTTCTTAGTAGGATCTCTTCGAACTCACAACGTTCTACATTTTTTACAAGCTATCAACTAACAAACTGTCATGAAATAGAATGAGAAAAAAAACTCGAGCGTGCCGCCGGAAGTTCTAGCGTAAGTAATACAAAGGTTTTGGAGTGGGGTCGTGCTATTTTGACCCTTAATATCTTACTACATTTTAATCTATAGTACTTTGCACGTGATATTTGCTCCTTTTAAGCGTTTAGGTGTAGTCTATTCAAGATGTTCACGGTAATCGTTGTAGAGATATTCGGATCATATCACACCAAATTGATGAGAAGCAGTTTATATCCATTTCTACTTCCTGTCACTAAACTAAAGAAAAGAAAGTCGAGGGAAGCACAAAAAAAGAAAACAACTTGAAAGGAATGGACAGTAGGATTAATATCGTGTGCCATGGAGGGCAAAGGAATATCATGCTACTCTAGTACCTTTCTTGTCAAAACACGGGAGATAACTTGTAACAACAAAGGGAAAATCATTGCGAAAGAATTTAGTGAAAACTTTTTTCCTTTTACTTTTTCCCGCAGACTCTCGTCTCAGACATCGATCTCTTTTCTTAGATGGCAGTTATGGATTATAGAATATTATCTCTTTCACCTTGTTCTTGTCTCTTTCTCTTTACTCGTTGGTCGAAGTGCCAAAAGAAATTGTATGATTTCACACGATCATTCATACCGATTTATGATATCATGTAACTTAGAACAGAGAGAGATCCTATCAAATGCTATCCATCATCAAGACCACTAAATGATTTTTATATGCATCGAGATTTTTCAAGTAATAATACCTTGAACCGCAAATTTCACCACATACTTGACGGATGAAATGTACGTCGAATGGGAAAATACTGATGTTGAATGAATAGCCAGTTGTTTTAGTAATGGTGAGCGATTTGTAAAAACCTGCCAGAAGGACAGGTTAGGGCTCCCAATAAAAGCTCACACTATCATCGTCTACTTAACGATACGAAAACTACAGAGATGACGAACGATGTTAACAAATACAAATTAGTTTCCAAACCAGATACATATTTTCCAAGCAAATAGGCCGAAAAATGTTCTCCAAATGTGCACTTCGTCAGAAAAAAACGGAAAAACTTTTTATGTGCGGTGCGTACTTCATGTTAGTTGAAAGCAACTTGACATATAATCTTGAACAGACCATAGTTCCATTACAACAATTACTTATTCTAAATACATATTCTCTAATGGTGGCTCAAAGAATTTGTTTCTCAACTGTTACAGTACATGGCCATTTCAGGGGAATGTAAGTCAATTAAACTTCTCAAAAACATGCCATGAGTGTGTTGTGATCAGAACACACACATACCGTAAACCTTCGAAAGAACGCCCCGGCGAAAAATTGAAACTTCCCTCTCGACCCCCGGCGATAATTAGAGACCCGGTGAAATTTCAATTTTTACTTTCATCTAGTTATAATTTGTTACAATTCAGCTTAAGATAGCTTAAATTCAATTTCAGTTACAATTTCATTCTCAGGGCCTTGTTTTTCGTCATTTTCTGTGACCAAACGCTTATCATGGCCGATATTCTGCGCTTGATCCCTGTATTATACCCAGCGTTCTTTAGAGACCCCGGCGTTCTCTAGAGACCCCGGTGAAATTTCAAATTACCCTCCTGACCCCCGGCGTTCTTTAGAAGTTTTACGGTACTACGCTTCTAGCTTGCATCGGCGTTGCCACTAGTATAGTCAAGAGTGGTGGATACTTGAAGATGTTCCATCCATAGTTGCTGTAGTAGTTCATGATTCTCATCTTTTGGCATTTCCGCTCTCACACAGTCATTTCAATGCGGAAACAAACAGAAAGTCCCTCTAAATTATTTAAACAGTGGCTCTGCTCTGAGTTAAAAAATGAAGGAAAAAAGAACTGAAAGGAAGGTTTTTTAAGTGAAGGAGGAAATGAGTGCAGTGTTCGTTTTGTGGAAACGAGGTTGTCCTCGTTAAAAGGATACAAATATAGAGGGACGCGCTTAGCAAAAGGAGCTGAACCACGGAAACAGTGATTACTCAAGTTTAAATAAATAAATAAAAGAAAGTTACATACCTAGCCAGCAAAAGATATAAGGTTTTATATAACATGTGTACAGGGCTGCATGTGTTTGCGTGCACGTGTTAATTCATTCGTGCATTTATTAAGTCTTCCATTTCTTGACAAGCCACCAGGTTGCACAATTCCATAATTTGATGTAATTTTGGTACCTGCTTTCACCAAAGTTTATTTTGATGTCCATACCTGGACTGATAAGCACTATTTTGTTTGTTTGCTATCCTAACACTATTTTGTGGCGACATGTTTACGTAAAGCAGGTATTCAACAGAACTTTTTTGACGATGGGATTCATGTCTTTGGCACACTAACGTTTATGCGTAATATTATGTTATGTAGTGAATAGGCGTGCCAGTACAAAATAAACTGCTGGAACGATTCAAGACGTCATCGGCAAATTCACTAGAGAAAGTGGATCATACAAGAAACTGTTCTGTAGGCATGCTTGCAAGCTTTTAGAAATAAAGTTCCTTCTCTCGTCGAGCTTGACGTTGCACTTTGAAAATTTTATACTGTTGACTTCTTCCCTCTTTACCCGGTTTTTCCTTGAGGGGAAAATAAAATTATGTTTGAAAATGAATATAAATACGAAGAAGTATTTGGGTATTACCCTTTGTATGAGAATTACACAGGTACTTAAACGCTGTATTGCTTATTTATGGCAATGAATCGTTTCCTTTTTGGGAAGTCTGAAAGGAAACTACGTAAGTCTATTTTTACGGAGTGAAACGATTCCACGATAAAATGTACGAGTTTTTCTTTTAGCTCCTATCATCGTTTAAGGCTGGTAATAATGGCACTAGTGCTACACAAATCTTTTTTTAAACTACATTTCCAACTTTTCCCTAATCTTCCATTTCCGTCTCCTTTTCTATTCATGTTTTTGCCCCCACCTTATGCTGAGAAGACTGCAGAAAGGTTAAAAACGGGCACTGCGGATGATGTGTAAAAAAGTAAATTGTGATCATGGAAATAGGCCGTGGTAAGGAAGGAGATGACGACTATGTCTATGGATGACAGTTGGGTGTTCTGCTGTTTGGTTTTTTCTTTTTTCGTGAGTGTTCATCATTTTCCCAATTTTATCAGCAGATTTAGCCAGGCTGAGAGGTATCAAAGCATGGCCCCACACACAGTGAGTCGCCAGCTTAAAGATTACGGATATTGGATAAAAATTGGTTCTCTTCTGTCAGCTACATTTATGACTCGTCAAATTTCCTCTTCGATAGTAGATGTACCAGTTTCCCCTAAAATCTTGCAAATGACTCAGAGGAAACTGCTGCCGGTGATGTGATGCAAAGTAGTATATGGTTATTACCAATGCCTTATTTTTAGAAATAGGACAGGTATTAGGACTCAGTCTGTTTGAAATACTCCAGGCTATTCATAGGAGAAATTTCCCAAAGCTCCTGACAAGATACTGACAACTTGATTGAGGTCTCCAGCCCCAAGAGTAGACCTTGGAGTAAAGGGAATGACTGGGCGTATTCAATGAAAATGCTGCCGTTTATGGTCTAGGAAAAAATTCCGGTTACTTTACTCCCTGTCTGCCGTTACTAGCCCACTGACATGAATGGAATGGCATGCGAGGTGAGTATAAAACACGGAATACTTCATCTGAAACAGTGCAGCTTTTTAAAGTTGTTTAGAGTCCTTCAGGTGTTTAGAAAAACTTCTCACACTTCCAATTTACATTGTTTCTTTCGCAGGAAATGGCTCTGGGTCTTGTCAGAGATGATAAATACTTCTATCCTTCTCTTCAAATACCCTTGTGGAATTTGTTTGCCGTTAGTGGACGGGTAATTCGAATTAAGACAGGCTTGAAAACAGCAAAATGCAACCGTATTTTAGTAGTTTCACATGGACAAAGACGATACACGAAGACAAAATAAGTTACTCCAAAAATACGACATGCCTGTTTCGGCTCGGCCAAGATGTTTTGACTTCTATTTTTATCTTCCTCAAAAAAGGGATGTCATTTAAGGCTGCCTTGCACACTAGTCGGTTGATTTGGCAACTTATTACCATTTATGAGTGGAGCCGAGTCATTCCTGGAGTCATCATTCCATCCACTCTGCGTGTGGCTCTGGATATTATTCGTTCCAAGGCAAGATTTGTCATTGTAAAAAGTTGATGCTAATCTTACCCGGGACAACTATTTTGAGGATGAGCTTTCTAAGCTCGCATAAAAATCCAACCTACCCCTGGCATTAAAACAGTTTAAACGTAAAATAGAAAGGCATTTCTTTTGAGCAAAAATGGTTTCAGAGGGATTGTACCAAAACGAAATAGGTTTTCACTCCGTCCCTACGTGAAAGAGCCCAACCGAAATACCCTGTTCTATTTACAGTAATAAATTTGAAGTTGAAGAATAACTGTTCGCAACAAGGATCTCGAGAACTCAAGAACGCTTGAACAAGTAAACATGCATGATGGTGGGCTCGTCCTACAACCACTGGCAATATCTGTGGAGACTTATGTTCGCAAGAGAACAAAAGGAAGCTCTCTAACTACTCACGGTGTGTTGTTGGCAATGAAAATGAGTAAACGATGAAGATTTATGATGGTCACTATATTTAACGTGAAGCAATGGACGATAGTTCGAGTTGGGAAAAGGATATGTCGTTGATGCCATCAGTGAAAATATTTCATGGGAAAGATTCATGAAGGAATATTTTACGTTTTTTGCTCGTGATGCTGAAGTGATACACTGACTATTATTGCGGTATTTTTCAGAGTCATGAAGAAAGGACAACAAAAATATATTGCCGCTATGTGGGATCGCTGCGTATTTGCGTGGGAAGGCAGAAACTAACAATGGAGGAATGGAATATTGTTCCTAGTTCCTATAGATATTTTTTGTTCGCTAGATTTTTTCCTTCCTTTGATGTGTGTCGGCGGTTCGATGTTGGCTATGCCAACAGAAAGAATTGTCATTTCAAAAGGGTATTATAATGGTTCTGGCTAAGTGCTAAATTTAGAACGGGGAAAAGAGTGCAGACATTATGACAACCAGAAGGTAATGATATATATTTTCCGTTCAGATTTATTTATGTTTAGAGGTGAACCGTTAATGTCACCATTAATTCATCAGACACAAATAAAAATTCATAACCATGCACAACAATGTAACTACTTCACCATGAATACAGAAGTGGGCGCTTCAAAGTTGCTCTAAGACGTTTAGGAATGGTTTTATTTATGCATTGGCCATTATTATTTTAATTGATAGAAAACTTGTACTTGGGCATAAACTATGTTCAATGTCATATTCTCACACATATAAGCTTGTTAAATGATCTTAAATGTTCTGTCATGATCTGTGACGCTCTGCGAGCAATATGAGGAAACCGCTTATCACCTTGAAACATTTGAAGCTGACGACAGATGCTTGAAATAGCTTGGCGGTATCTAAAATCGAGAAGAAGACCTCACATCAAGAGGGTTCCCAGTTGCTACGATGATGATGACCAGAGTGGGCTATCATGTTCAAGCTCACAACATCCATATTGCGAAGAATTTGTGAGTACAGATGGATGCCATAAGTAGGTTTTATCTTACATGATGAACGCCATAATGATTTTTCCTGGAACATCAGATTTTGCAAAGTTTTTAACAACAAACTATGCAGTCGAAATGATCTCAAATGAACTTCGGTCTATGGTTTGGAATTCAGTAACATAGATATTTAGTTCAACTTCCGGCCAATCGGAGCTTTGCTTTTCCTTCTGGAGTATCCTGATGCAAACCTGCCTTGCCTATGCTAGTTACACCATAGTTAATAAAATTTAACTACAAGCTAGGGGTATGTCTCGCAAAATTGGTTGGCTAGAAAGGCGATAAATAGCCTACATGATTCAAAAAGTATCTAGTATTCAGATTTTTCCATTAAAAATCGACATGCATACGCTACTATTTTTCCTTATTGTTGTCTAGTTTTAATAACCACTCTGAATAACATTGGCAGGGTGTATGTGAGTTTAGTTCTAACTAGCTTGTTTGAATAGAACTAGAATTTTAGCTGGACAAGACCGTCTATTTTCTGTACAAAAATGCAGAAAATGAGGAAGTTAAGTTTACGCAGGCTGCTTTAGATTCACACCTTCAGTTCCTACCAAGCTAGAACAAGACCATGAAGTAACTTTGTAATAGAGTTGCCACCAATAGAGAATCTATCTTACGCGATAAAACGCACACGGCGCTCGACGGGCCCATCTGGCTCAAAGGTTTCATATTGTCAACAAAGTATTCGTTATCAATTGTTTTCCAATACTGTACAGCATATTAATATGACAGCATGACAATGAAGTTTTTCTCTTTAATGGTATCTACCTATATGCTTCGTTTCTATTAGATTACAGACATACCTGCGACAATGTAATATTTACGGTGAAAGTTATTGCACCCTAAAACTCCCAAGCATTCTGATAAGAGGCAAGAAAAGGAAAAAGTTTGAAATTACATTCGAGTAGCTGCCTTTCAATAAAATGACGTACAGCATCCTTGGATGATCTTTTCCCCTTTTTTTTAACTTAAATGTTGTATCCATAGAAGTCATATAGGCGAAAACAAAGTCGACAGGTGCGACGCACTTGAGATCGCCCAGTAAAGTCTCCATTACTCTCATACAAGTTTTTTTTAAACAGTTGACATTGTTTCAGCTTGGGATTTTCATGACATTACAATGCAAGGGAATTGCTTTGCTATCCGCTGCTGAGATATAAACTTAATTTTCGTAGTTGTGTGCATAAAATCATACACGTTTTTAATCATGTTCCTTTCCTCTTTATATTTTTGCTAGACATAAATAACAAGATTGGCGAATTGAATAGAAACAACTGAGATGAAACAGTTGTAGGCGGAATGTTCAAGTACGTAATAAATAAGTTAGAATGTTTATTCCACTGTCTAGAATATTATTTTTTGCACCACCATTCAACCACATTAAATTCATTGAAGCGTGAATGCACACATGCTGTGTTGTTTGCCATGACAGGGATCCAGAGCGTTAGCACACTGGAGTACAAAAACATCACTCCAAGTATCATTTCCCTGGTTCATCTCTGCAATAATGAGCTATAATTTTCAACTACATAGCACCAGCACACACTTTCCTGGTAGAAAACGCAAGTGTATCTTGTTTCAACTTAAAGGGTGCTTAGATAGTTACTGACTACATGGGCGAAATTCAAAAGAAACCCTGAGGAACAACAGTTCGAGCACGTACTGTAAACATTTCATAATAGTAACAGTGTTACCATCCACTATACACATACAAAATACATTTATATCTCTGCCAAACTTGACACGAAACGTATCAAGGACCTAAAAATCTTAGAGGAATTCAAAACATTTGTTTAAAATGAATAGATTTTATGTTTACGGATGGGCAGAAAATTGTGCACGTAGACTAAATAAATTTCGTCAGGCGGACGTACATGTGGAATGTCACATCACGCGTAACAATTCATCAAAAGCGAGCATCCAATAGATACATCTTTTGTGTATGCAGCCGACAGGTGCTTTCACAATTTTTGCATATAGTGGGAGTTCCTGCTGTGAATGAACCCCACTGCGAAAACATCAAAGGAAAACCCTGTTTCTTAAACTGCTCTCAGAGAAAACAGTGTACGAATTTACCACCAAATTTGCACCACTAAAAATAATTTACCCTTGTTTATGCTGTTATTACGCGTGATTAAGCTTTACGAAATATTACTTTGGTAAATTGAGACAACATTTTATTACATTAACATAAAATTCAAATATTCCGACTGCTTTGAATTATTTCGTTTAAAAGGCAATTTATACTCTAGTTGAACTGCACAGCAGAGTTCCAGCTATAACTCACTATCTGTATTGTGGCGGCGCGAAATGTGTCTGGTTATGCAACCATGCATGGCAGACCGTCTGTGAAGGAATATGTAAAATGTCATGTCATTGTTTCTTTTTCTCCTCCATTGTAAAGCCCAAGTGAACATTATTCTTCTATCAAAAACGCGTTTCTCACCGCGTTCCTTCTGTGAAGCGATGCAAACCGGGGAAAGTAAACGTAAAAAGAGTGAGCGACTGAACTCCTTACTGCTCTACTTGCGCTTATTACATGCTGGTTTATTTGGTTGCTTCAGTTTATCAAGTTGAAAAAAGACAGAGTGCAAACTATAGTAGAATACCACCTCCATAGCCGCATAAAGTTAAGTCAAGCCATGCACCTATCAAAACCTCATACCATGAAACAGCGAAGCCAAAATAGAAGAGAGAAAGCAGTTGACGTATGGAGACGAAACAACAGCGCAGACTTGGTCACGTCTATTTGTTCCTTTCTTCCCACACACCTTACTCATAACCAGTTTGTTTGTAACATTTCTCGACAGATTTATTTGTTGATGAGGACGATGCAAACAAGTTACATAGCTCATCGGTCATTGCAAATTATATCACAGACGGTTCATAGATCCTCTTTTGGGCAGAAGAATGCATCCTAGAAGGTATCCCAGGTCTGCACGTACCACCTTCACGAAAGTTACAAACATGCCCAAGGATCGTGGCATTAATTAGTTTCCAATAAATGTTGACAGATATCTTAAATTATTCTGCTGCTCAGTATATCTGGCCTTGCCTGACAAAATATCGGAGTATATAGTGATGAGGTGTATTTTGCATATTTCTCTCGTTGAATACGCTCAAGTTTCCATACAAAGCTTTAGAATACGGCGAGAAAGTTAAAAATATACACGTACTAGGTCAAGAGTCGGACTTTCAGAGTAGCTTGTTACTTTTGAATAAAAACTGCCGGCATTTCCATGTACTGCGGAGCATCCTCCTGTCTATCGAATTGTAAATGCATATGATCTATGATGCTAAAGTCATCTGCATGTTTGATTTACACCTTAACTGTAACATGCATCGGAGAAACCCATTTTAAGCAAAACCATACGAAAACTATGATAACGCACTCTAATATCAGACTAAGAACAACGTACATGTAAACAATGTTTCAATTAGCAAATACTAAACAGTACCGATGGTTTCGGTAAAACAGCAAGACAGTAATAGTTTAAAGCTAGGCCATTCGCTTGCAAACCTTTTGCAAGGACTTAAGTCGTCTGCAAATCTGTAATCAACTTTTTCCCCTACCTTTTTTCTTGCTAGTAGCCACTGGGCCGTAGCCATGACCATTTTTCGGATCTGTAGTTACACCACCAGTTTCTGGGTTACTACCCTCAGCTTGAGTCATGCTTCGTCCCTTTTTTAAAAACGTTTTCTTCATATCTGAAGCAAGGTGTCGGATGCCCCTTGGCTTGGATGGTTTTGTTGGGCCAGCCATGTCGGAGGGAGAATCTTCGCAACTTCTTTCCCTCAGTCTGATTCCCTCTTCGGTATCCAGGGTTCCCATTCGTTGTGAAGCTTCACATTTATTTTACTTCTTATTAATGTCTTTAAAGTTAGTGCTTCCTCTGCCTGCTTTCCTATCCGAAATTGTTCAGCGTAAGGTAATTCAATGACATCTCTCAAGGAACATCAGCAACCCCTACTGCATGTATTCTTTCCTGGCATGACCGAAAAATATAATAATACCTTAAAAACAAACGCAGCGCTTTCAACATCCTTCTTCTCACAATATACATAATTAATTCGCATTTCAGTTTCTATTTATGTGAAATTAAATATGTAGAACTTGTTCGTCCTTAGATGGACGCAATAATTTACTTCCCCCTTGTTAGACCACTTTTGTGTCTCTGATTTACTATGCATTTGTTGTCGTACCTGTACTAATATGATTGCGCTTCTGTCGTGGAAATTGTGGAGAGTTTCCCAATCGCCACGGAAAATTCTCATGCATCGTCGTACTAGGTATGTATAGGGCGGGTTTTACCTACCCCATTTCTTAACACGCAGAAACTGTTTTATTTATTACGATTAATCTTATTAATTTTCATTAAAGTGATCTCTATGTCACGAACTACGGGTTTATTTAACCGTGAACTTCGGACAACTTCCAACAAACAAATATTCCCGTATCGGTGTTTGAAAAGGTTATCCGGGGAAAAGCTGTTATCCTTTTGCAGCTGCCACCGTAACTTTACCACAACCACAACTCATCGTCGACCCACATTACCCATTAAATCCCCATCATTCCCACTAGAATCCCACCACATCTAATGGATTTGCTATTCCTATTTATTATTTGTGGATTTTCTCAAATATCCTGCCATTTTTAGCTGTCAGACAGAATGCCAGAATACCTGTACATTTCTCAAAAAAACAAAAATAAAAACTCTCTTTTCCTTGACAACTGCTTCTAATTCTCGAATTATACAACCACTCTCCTATACCAAAGAAGTCTTTTCATTCACTCGAATCAGCACAAGCGAAAACATTTTTGTTCGTAGTACTTATCTCTCATCCTCCACATCAACCGTTCCAATTTCCAACTTGCCTCTTTCCATATTCCAATGAGTCAACTTCCACAGCCGCAGGCAACCATGGAGTGAGAACGAGAAAAAGGCAGATGATGCTTTTACTTAAATTAAAAACCAGTCATGTGTAAGCCAAGCAGTGTACATAGGCATGCTGGCTTTCTCTGAATCCTTTCACCTTTTCATTTCATAATCTAACGACCTCCATCTCACTACACTTGAGTGGAAAACTCGCCAAAAAATAAGCCTTTTCCTAATCATTTCCAACCCGTTCACTTAACGTTTTCCCCTCACTATCTGCTAAATAAAAATAACAGAGAAAGTAAATAGAACGAAAAAAAGATTACTTTCTGCCTCTTCTTTAGTCTAAGTGAAATCTTGCAGAAGTTGTAGCATTACCTGCATCGATTGGACACGATTTCTTGCTATAGGAGTGCAAGACTCTAGCCCATTTTCAACCGCAATCTCATGCTATCACTTAAAATCAAACCATCAGTTTGCCAATCACACCTAATTAATTACGAGCCCCACAGCACCCTAAAAATTACTCTGACGGAGATAATCCCAATTTAAAATCATACGATTCCCTTCAAAGCAGCTTATTAACAATTCCATACCTGATGGAAGCAATTGCTGACAGAGTAAACTTTTATGCACTGCTGGCCCTTAAAACTTAATAAATAATTATACCAGTCAATCTTCTAAATTTTTATGAAGATCTCCTTATAATACATAAGTACCCACTTTTTTGTAACTCACTTCACCTTTTGCATTCATCCAGAATATGTACGAATGAATACTGAGTTGCTTTAAATTTAACACAGATTTAATTCGTAAAATGATTTTGCTACAGTGGATAAACTGAGTGTAATAAGTTCTTTTACGCGCACATTTTTTATTACTATAGAGTCAGTATGAAAAACGGCACTGATAATACCATTATTAATATAATACCCTTCTGCAGGGCATAAAGAGAGGAAACTCTTTGGAAAATATAATTTGTTGGAACGTCGAGGACACAAGAGCACGAACACCATGACACAACCTTGCTACTTGGGTGCCGCTGACGGAATGAGGAACTAACTGTTGATTTCATAGGGAAAAGAAGAAAGTATGGCTGCGGAAGAAACAAACCCGAGGAGAAAAGGCATTTTATAGTATGCATATATCCTTGCTTGCCGTACGAGCACATAGGCACGTTTGCATTCTCTTACATTATATTAAGTCATTTTCCATTGTTAGTAGACTAGTTTATAATAAGTAACTCAACCTGCTTAGGGGGTCTGTTCGGGTCCGTCCGTCCGTCTGTCACGCGATTATTTTTTATCTATCCTAATCGGTGTCGTTCTTTATATTCTCTCTGTCAATATTTCATTTTTTATCTTGTTACTTTAATCATTATCCCTGCGATGTAAAACATAAACGTTTACGCTATAAACATCTCTCAACTATAGTCTATTTACTATTTAATCGTGATTATTTTAAACGATTGTACCAGAGCACCATAAACGAAGTTTACCTCGAATTCGTACTTTTCGAAACGATTGTTCTGCTTAAGAAAGGACCTATGTTTTCATAAAAATCACTGCACACATTTATTTTTACCTTGCGCCTCTTTCGTAATTCCATTGCACCGATGTAATATTACTTCATAATGCTTTTTCCTGACGACAAACTACAATCTAAACCATGCCAGCATGAAATCTCTTTTAAATTTAAGAAAACATTTTTTACCTCAGAAAACAGACTCTCAATATTATTCCCCGCCAATTATGGAATAGGTATACCCGTAATGGCCGTAATTCAACATTTGAATACGTTTTGCTTGTCTAGATAAAAGTTAAAGACTTTAAATTGTAAAGCTATCTTCAACTCGTCAACATCTTCTATGAACGCGTTTCCAATAGTAACAAAAAGGAATGAAAGATTAATTTGACTCGAGTGCATTTAAAATATGTACTTCTGCCGTCTCGAACGATACATCAACGCGAAAAAATCCATCTGTCAAACTCAGTTTTGTGGAGTGAATATAAAGAATGCAGCGTAACATTGGAAATGAAGGAAATCCTTCGTATACATCTCATGTTTCATTATAAGTGTCACACTTTTCTCCATCTCAGTTACAAGTGACGAAACTGTCGTTAACGGATGAAAATGAGATTTCAACTCTACATGCACTATATTTCAAGTAATTTGTTGAAAATATTCTTAATTGTATAGCCTTGTAGAAGCTGGTAATTTTGAGAAATGTTTTGCTCAACTATAGAGTATTTCCATATGCTTAATGGCTTTATATCGAGTAAGCCAAACGTGAATATGCATTTCTTAATCAATGTATTTATATTCATTTAAAAGATAAAAACCGACGTCGAAACAAAAAGAAGCTTTTTAGGTGGCCTTTCTATTCTCTGAATGTGAAAAAGAGGTTTGTTTTCTGTTTGACAAAATATATTACTTGTCGTTAATCATACGCCTTTCCCCTCCTCTTTCTTCCCTAAATCTACCGAAATTCCTCTTACCTATATTTGCTTGTATTTCGTAAGTCTACTTCATGTGTACCACAGAGTAGTAATGGAGCTATAGATATTGTCGGGTTACATAAGGTCAATCTTTGCATAACATCTTTTTTTTTGACAAATCTATGCGTTACGTCAAGAACCTCCAGTAAAGGTGGTATACTTTTTTTATCATTTAGATGGATAACACTAAGTGATTCATTCTTCTGCGATTTTGGCTACCATGGGGTATAAGCCCTCAGTTTCTCCCTCGTCGCTAATAGGCCGTACAGTCTCTAATGATTTCGTGTAATAACTTTTGCTATTACGCCGAATGGATTTAATTAGATATTTCACACCTTATTAATTTCTTAGCTAGACTTGGCATTTTCGAGATCTTATCAGCAGCCAATGGCAATGAATGTTGAATGTCGATTATTTTCGGTAAAATATGGCCCAATTCAAATAGAAAATATTGAGCATTATGAAAAGTTACAAACACGAACAAACTATCTGAATGCTACTTAAATGTGAAACGAGGTGGATAAGGGAAATGGCTGGCTTACAAAGGGAAAATCCATTGGCCCAGTTGTAGCGTAAAGGAAGTGGTCCATGCAGTACTTGAACGGAATTGTGTGAAAATAAGTGTTTTGCAACAACTCTTTTTTTCTTCGTTCATATCATCCTAAGCTCGGTCTTTTTCATACGTGTCAGTGCTCATGCAACTTGTTTTTTATGCTGATATTGTTCAATCTTTCTTGCGATTTTTATCTTTTCGACTTCCCGTCCCCCAGCATGGTGTACGATTGTCTGAAATAAATGCTAGCAAAAAGTCCATATGTGAGTGTGTCTACTTTTTACGACAAAAAGATGTGGCCGTTGTAGCACGTCACAAAGCTTGCAAGTATTATGAAAGCATTTGAAGAAGAATGCGGCAGTTTAACTTTATACTTCTACTTTTACTTACCGCCGCATCATGAGTATGGAATAGAAGTGCCATATTGTGATAACAAAGAAATAACAGAACCGTTTAGTATTTTTTTCCCAGAAAAAGTAAAAGTGCAAAACTTTCCTCTCTCAAGAAAGAGACGGGGTTGAGAAGAAATGGTGTTGATGGTGAAAAAAAAACATAGTTTCAAAAGTGGCTAGTACAGCTATGTCGGTTGAGACTTGCCTAGTGGGAACAATATTTTGAAAATTTCATCATCAAAAACTTTTAATATCCATAGGGACTGATTTTTATTATGGAATATAAAATTACTTTGAAAAGAACAAGGAAAAAGTCGAGAGACTAACATACAAAGATCTAGGATTGTACGCAGATTGTGACCTTTAAATATTCAGATTCAGTGTCGCTCTCAACAATTCAGCATTGTACCGAATCGAATTTAATAGTTATGTTAACATATGAAATTGATAGATGATTTTGGATCTGGCATCTGACAGAAAGCAAAATAGTAAAAATTGAGTCATATAGCGTGGCAAGAACCTTATCATTGTTAAAATTGAAACAGATGTCCTTCTACACAATGAAATTTGAGGAAAACTTTTATAACGCAAAAAAGGACGTGTGGGGAGGATTACCCACAAAAACTGAAACTATGAATGCATATGTGGTTTTATGAAAAAATTATCTCGCATTAATTGTGGACATATGGCTTCCCTTACAGAGATTATATAAATCTCAGTGGTACCTGTTTAAGTAAGGCTGAATAACTTTTAGTTCTAAAAAGAATAACTTTCACTTAGCCCATTCGACTGAGACTTCCCTTTTTGAGTCAAAGCTAGTACTGAAAGCTCGCGAATAATGTACCTAGCAATTTTATTAGTTCTCCTACGCCAGAATTACGTATCTTTGTTATTTTCATGCTCCAAGATTTAGTCTGTGTCTATGCTCATTGAACAAGTGTACATACATTACATATTTCTCACATCTGCTGTTTATGCCACTTTTTCATATTGTAACAAAAATTTGTACAAATCACAAAGGACATTTGTTTTGTTGTAAACTAATTTTTGTAGCGCAAAAATCGGATTTGTTGTCGAACTTTCTCATGAAAACCTGTTTTTTAATATAAGTGAAAGTTGTTTTTACAAGTTCTTCCATTCCACTTTCTCTACAGAGCACAGCTATTCAAATTCTTATGCTGAAACACTCACCGTCCTAGTATTTTCCAACGGCACATTCTTTCTAGGCGGCGTTATTCTCTCTTGCAGACGATTCCAGAGAAAATACCGTTTTCATCATGTGAAAGTGAATATGAGCATGAATGATAAGCATATACATCGCCACACAAACTTGTTTTTCAGTTTTTCGTCTCAAGGAAAAATGTATTAAACGAAAATGTCAAAAAGAAAGATTTTCTTTGTAAATGCCGTTTAGAGCATGGCAAAATAATGGTTTTTTTTACAATCTTAAAAGTCTTTATTATAGCACCTCCTGAGGAAATGCCCAACCGATCGTCAAATATTGTGTAAATGTCTTCTCAAATCCAAAATAAATAAATAGGTACTTTTACTCGTACACATAAATTGTAAGGCTTTTTTGTATTCAATGGAATGGAATCCTGCTGTGCGAAAGTTTTATCGTGATCTCTTTTTTTTTCTCTTCATTGGCTTTGAACTTTCTACATTCTTACGACGATGCCGTTTGTGCACGAGATGCTGACAGTAACAATAAAAAACCAGCTGGAACCATAATATCCTAATTCTATTATCATTCAAACTTGAATATATTATAAAAGAAAAGAAAATAACAAGATTAGACAGAAGATTGACGATTGAACAAAATGACGATTGACGACTTGTAACGATATTGATAGATAGATTGTAAAGCCTTCAATTTGGTCATCAGTTATTTCGAATGATGAAATTGTCCAATTTAAATTTAAGATTCCATCGTCGAGAATAAATTAAGGCCGCAATAAAAA
Organism: Akabosia matsudoensis; assembly: GCA_019593645.1. Lineage (NCBI taxonomy): Eukaryota > Metazoa > Arthropoda > Collembola > Entomobryomorpha > Paronellidae > Akabosia > Akabosia matsudoensis. The sequence continues at coordinate 39,867 of VICI01000300.1, forward strand.
TATATAAACCATTGCAATAGCAGACAAAGGCATTACTTTCTACTCATGTCATGTAAAGAAATAAATGTATCGCATCCAAAGATATCGTCGACGAAAATAAACTTCGTTTATATATACAGATATTGAAAGCCGTTTATTGTCCATGTGGAATAAGGGAGAATGTATCTTGTTAGATATACATGTCATACCAAAGTACAATGATCAAGTTGAGAATTGTCAAAATACTCTTTCACTAAATAATCACGATAATCGATTCAGCCTAACAGACAGAGTAATACCAGGAAATACGATATGAGAGGGAAAGAAATCAGTGCATTACTACACAGCCATACAGCTTCAGGATTAATGATTGAAACGTAAATGACACTGTGCCAATGATGACAGTTTATTGATTGGAACTGTACGGAACAAGAAACTGCAAAAGCCATCCCCACTCGTCAAGCCATATCTTTAAAAAGTGTTTCATTTGTTTTCCATATCAATAACTTATCGTTTTAAGCACATTAGAAAGCATATAATTCCATCGTACATGTACTTTAAAGCTTCATCACCGTATGATATTAAGCTCTGAGCCTGTTTCCAATTCAAAATACACACAAATGACATCCGTGATGAATCTAAAGGTATATGTGAACGTTCCCAAAATATAACGCCCATTAGCCTAGAAAATTCAATCGATCGATCTTCATATATTTGTTAGAGGTATAGTGTATCAACAATTTGATCCTCTTTTTTGGATTTTCACCTTTTTAACTGAGACAGTTGTAGTTTGGTCTCAACGTCACCATGAGATAGTATATCCGAGAGTCTGTTTCATCTAGATGAGAGCAATTAAGCACCTACTTAGGTTAATAGTCGTCATCACATCTCGGAACGACTCAAGATGAATCTAGCCAAGAGGAGGAAAAGTATTGGTGGGGGTCTTTAAACTGCCTTAGCCTTATTGAATGTACGTGGAAACTGTTCCAGTCTCTCCTCAAGTCACAGGAGACGGTAATATCCATTAGAGTGGATTATTGCCTCCACATGCTATTTCAAGACTAAGATGAGTGTGGCGTAGGCCGAGCGTGGAGTGGGAATGTGAGAGAGAAGGCTTTCGAGATGGGGAAAGAATGGCTTTTATCAGGTAGAAAACTGTTAAGTCAAGTGGGATAATTTATTTGGAATAATGTAAAATGGTAATGGCAGTTCAGAGAGCGACAGGGGAGACGAGAACAGTTGCGGATACAACGTAATCTCTGCTAAATACTGGACTGAGTGTGGGAGGCAGAGAGTGAAAGTAGAATGTCGGTAACTCCAGTGAGAAAGGTGGAATTAAAATCGCATATTTATCGAGCCTCGATGATCACGATGATGGTAGTGATGACCGCTAATGTCAAGTGGGATTCTCCACTGGGCATAAAGTGGAATGGCATCGCTGAGAGGAAAATATTCTCCACCGTCAAATAGTTCCAGGAGAAATCATCATTCCTTTTAGTAGTGTATTACCTTTTCCTAAAAGTATTCTATATCGCAAAGGGGGGTATTGGTTGTCTATGGCTTTAAAAAATGTAGATCCAGAAAGAAAGATGCACACAATTTTACGTTCTCATAAGTTAAAAGAGACAAGTGGTGCTTCGACTTGTCTGTAAGAGTACTACGTAATTATGGAGGGTTCTTAGTATAACCCGATTAAACACTTTCACCAACTGCTGACTTTACATGAACCTAATATTTGCGTGGTCATTGCTTGGATAGCGTTTTGTATGTTATCAATAAAAATCATGCGGGCACTTCAGACATGTTCCAGGAGAAATTGCACGAGTATCTTGCGCTTAGTTACTACTTACTAGACAAAATCAACACTTGCAAATTATTAGGTGAAGCATTCTATATGAAACGCAGTGAAAGCAAGTTTGTATGGGGCATTCTAAGATTTGAGCTGCCTATTCTTGCAACTGGTTACCCCTTCAGATTTTCGCAAATAAACCGGTATGGCCATCTACACACTTACTTACGATGTATTAGTCGCGTTGCGGTGAAAGTTTAGAGTTTTAGAGAAAGTAACTAAAGGTGGCGCGGTAGATCGTAAATCATGTCGGAAATCCAACGACGTCCACCCTTCGATCCTAAAATCATATCCATGAACTTAACATGATCTACTTATTAGTCTGATGCGGAGACTACAATATATTTTTACATGTCGAATTTCTTTTTATTCGTATGATCAATGTATCTTAAATAAAACTGTGCATGGTTATGGTTTGCTTTGCAAAGAGATAGCAACAATGGTGGCGCATGAATGGCAATGTGTCTTCACTATTCTCAAATCAGCCTACCATAATGCTGTGTTGAGCTAAGTTCTTTTTTTGACAAAAGTTTGATGTGTTTGTTGGTATTACCGTAAAAATAAATTATTTCTCCAGAATTTACTCCCAATGACTTTTTCAGTGTCAAGTAATCAAGCTATAGTGTTTTTCTGGCAAACAAAAGCTGACTCAGATGATTGATTTTTTCAGTGTATACCCCACTTTTTATGATTCTATTAAAATTCCACTTTCAAACAAAGAACTCAAAAAGTCTTTGGCTTGTTCTTTCCTTTGTAAATAGAAATGCTCACAAGCACGTACACTTTTTCTCATTTTTACTGCTGATGTTTTCATTTCAAATAGACTTATTCCCTTTTCTACCAACCAAAATAAAGTTGAAGATGTTACTGACTGGCATATTGGAAAATAAAACAACGTTAGCTACAGGACACATAAAAAGTATAGAGTATAGCTCTGTGTAAGCAAGAATTAAAGTATAAATTTTAGACCTTTTTGCTTTATTTGCTTCCGGAATGCAATATCTCTGCGATGATGGAATCGGGTATCAACTTTACTGTATTCATTTCAGGGATACTCCGCCAAATGGATGAATAGCTATTTAATATTCATGTTTCAATTCCATCAACACAGAGGGCACATCCCATCTGGCGAACTCACTTAGGACACCTCGACATTCCAGGAAAGTTGCGAGAGCAAAAAAATCAAATATAGGCAAATTGCCCAGATCCTGGTTGCTGGGGAGAGATAGTGACTTCAAATATTCAAGAGGGAGATGAGATATTCTACTGATGTGATGTTCAAGTTCAGATAGAGAAAGAAACTAGAATTTATATCGTTTATATTTATCCTTTGGTCATGCTAAATTTGAGGAATTTACATCTCAGCAAAACAAGGTTATTATTCAGAATAACTGCACGCGTCATGGGTACAATAAGTGAGAGTTGACAATAATACGCATTCATGCGTAGTTTTGAGCTGACTGCGACAATTTAGAAGTGCGAATATGAGGAGGGTTTCCGTTGTTTGGAAATGATAGAAGTTTTTTTCCCAAGTGTGAGGCAAACCCTTATTTGCGGGCTGCGGTCGAAAACCATCAACATGATAGCTTAATTTACACACATCATGGTTTTTCCCAGTAATAGAACGGCAAAAATGGGATTAGTTTTTTACAATATGTAACGGAGGGCCGATGAGCGGTTTCCTTTTTTCCTCAATCCGCAAGCCTCCGGAAGTTGGAAGTCATCTGGACGTTCGCGCTCCCTCAGTTAACTTGCATTTCATAATTTCTCTTGGTATCCAACATAATGATGAAATTCAATGAAGCTTTCTAATTTCGCCTAGTTTTTGCTATTCTAGTAACTTTAATCCAATAATCAGTAAGTTAAGCCAGCATATTTTTACCGGTAAAAGTGCTAACTTTCAAATTATTTATGAATATAAAAACAACGAAATTTTTGTTGTAGTCAGTAACTTCTTTTCCTTTGTGCATATGTATACAACTTTGGGAAAGCATGTTTGCATAGCATAGTAAATGTGCTGCAAATTCGTAAAGAGTAAACTTTATGAAGCAGAATTGATAGTTAGGATAAGAACAAGGGGAACATTATAACCATGTCAGATTTTAGTCTCTATAGAGCAATGATACCATGTAAAATTTTCTCTGTGTAATTTTGGCTAACAAAAGCGAACGCCATGAATATGAAAGTGTAAAAGTTGCCGCTAAGAAAGTGAACATGCTTTCGATAATGGTGAATTGATTCGTCTTGTATACGAGTGAAAGAATTTCGGGGTTTCCAATTTTTCTTTATAAATCTTATCTTTTCCTTATAAATATTTTAGTTCTTTTATTGTTGTGCATAGGAGTAGCAACAATTTCTCTTTGCATTGCTGTAAAAAAGGAAAATAGGAAAGATATTTCATAAAATTTAAGGCAGACATTCATCTGGCATGACAAGTGGAAAACTGGTTTAACTTTTTTCCTCTTCTCTCTCGTCGACCGATCCGAGCTCATCGTTTTATTCCTTTCTGAGAGCATCCTCCTCTATAAAAACTTTTCGGTTTAATGTTCAAGGATTTTATTGTGATTGTAGCGGAAAAAGTCGGATGAACATGTGAAATGTTAACTATATGAACAGAAAATAAATGTCGGGGTCAATAAATGCAAACATTCATGT
>VICI01000301.1:0-44339 GCA_019593645.1 Akabosia matsudoensis
GGCTATGCATCGCATAGATAAGGTATCGGAGCATAAATTAGTGCAGCCATGAAATAGAGAGGACCGTATATTGATTCTATATGAATCTGTACGAGATGGAAAAGAAACTTTTTATTAAGTCATAATAGCGTGATTGTAAAGATATAGAATTATTGATTTGTATACATTAGAATCATTGAGATTGTAACATTTTTACCTTTTTAATTACTTACACATGATACAGAAAGTTGTTTCTATTTCTAAATATACAAAAATGTTTCCATTTTAGGAAATCCCTGAGACAGGGCCTTGTTTTGAATTGGAATTGTACATCAACCGCTTTTTTTTTTGCACAAACCAGCTCTTAACCACATACTCCTGACTTGGCAGCTTCCGGTATGCCGACACGCCATGGAATAGTTACCTTGCCTCTAAGAAGCCAATTTTGAAACTTGATCGGAATGAATGCCTGCATTTGCCAGTTGAAGTAACCTCGAGCAAGTTGAGCCCTTTTGTAGGTTAGCTCAAGTAACGATCCGAGCTCATTGACAAAAAAAAAATTTAATCTCGCTTGAATACTCATCCGCAACCTTATGAAATACATTCAGTTGAAACCACAAATCGATGTTGGCGTTGTTTACTTGAACGCGATTGCGAAGCACATTTGTATTGCTAATGCCATAGTATTTATTAATTCTGAAGGAGTCCCTCGCGAAAACCGATTTCAAAAGTGTAAGTGTCCACGAAAGATTATTCACCCAGACGCGGTACCATCTTGTTTCATTCGGATATTCGCACATTAGCTGGAGTGTTTCGTTTCCCTCATATTTATGTCCCCGAAAAGACCTACTCGACATAATTGAAATGACTCGTTCAAGAGAAGCAATCCGAGTGCTATAAACTTGTGCGACAAAATTGACATTACTAGTTTCATTGTCCTTCTGAAAGGTTAACATGTTTGCGTCATGAAAATTGTACGAGACAAAGAGGTCAGAGTCACGGGTATGGAGATATCTATTGAATCCCAGTAAACTTTGCAAATACAAGTTTTCCACTAATTTGAAATTGTCCAGCTCGATATCTGGCTCAACTGGAGCTTCACCTTTATAATAATCATCTATTCTTGTCAATTCCATCAACCAGTTTATCCCTTGTAATTCTACTTCGAGAGCATCTTCAACTAAGCCCTTAGGCCCAGAACCATAATTAGGAGAAGACCTCCATCTCCAATCTTCAATTAAGAGGATTACAGCAATAACTTCTAGCTGGTTCCTAACAAGACCTAGCTTCTCGTAAAGTCTGCAATCTTTCAGTTGCTTTGGTGGCCTACGAAGAAAGCAATCTTGGACTTGTACAAAGACACCCGTGACCTTTTCAGTTAGCCGTTGAAACGCGTAAAGTACCGTTTTCTCGTTTAGGGATATTGTGGTATGCTTAGTTGCTGTTACATCAAATCGAACTCGTCGAAAAAGTTGGGAAGTCAGGCACTCCTCCTTTCCAAGTCGGCGCAATGTTATGCTCTCCAGCTTGGAACTGTCATTTGACAGGGTTCGTTCCATCCAGTCAACCTTGGTTTTGGAGATGTTGTGCTCCGCCGCTATTGTTTCTATCACAACTGCCATTGACTGATTAGCTCTCTTTAGCTCATTCACCTTCGTGTGGTATGCCGTATAACTGGATATTTCGTCCCTGAAGGGCTCCGAACTCGGAAGATGGCCCACACACCTTAAGAATCCGAGAAGGCTGGGTAGAACTGTTCGGTTGTCATAAAGGGGATCAAAGTCACACGCCCTGTTCATCATACTACCGACACTGTCGTTATAGCGGGCACGTAAATGTACGATATATTGATTTGGGGCAAGAGGAATCATGTGTAAACGGGTTATCAGGCAATTCACCTCCTGAAATGCTTTCATCACGGTATGAGGAAGGTATGATGGGCCCGAAAGAAGCTTTATAATCGACTCTGCCGCAGTTGGAAGCATAGTTGATACAAAATCGTGAAACTTATTCATCTCACTTTCTTCGCGATAGTTTTTGCGCTTATCGGCAGAAGTAAACCGACGTCCTTCAGACACCAAATGAACTATTGGGTAGTTGTGTTCAAGCAAGTCCAGTATTTCAGCCTTCGATGTGGGCAGAAAGGGTGCTGTATCCAGGTTAACAGTAAGATTCCTCAGATTTAAGGGTAATCTTAGCAGATCTTGGTGGTCAGTTCCAGCAACATCTTCCTCAATTTTCCTCAGGATGAAGCTGATAATCCCAGTTCTATTCACGCTGCCCCATCTTGTTCCAAATTCGTATGCTTTAGCAATGATGAAGCATGCTTTGAGAAAATCATGTAGTGACGAATGCTCCGATACCGATCTCATTGCAAGATGTATTTATTACATCGGACGGTAGTTCCCACGGTTCGAACTTTTCATCAATGTAGCTCCTGAGAGAGTCAGTAACTGTACTTTCTTTTTCGTCGTTATACACATTAATGGCTTTGCTACGGTTCCATGCTTCCTCAAGAAATGGGTCAGGTTGCCCCAAATGTTCATATAAGTCGTACTCTACTCCCCCATCAAACAAAATCACGTCCAAAGGAGTCATTTGATAAGGGGACGTTGAAAAGACTGAGTTCGTCAAAAAATGGATTTCGTTGGACGTCAAGAAAATTTCTTGACCACAATCCTCGAATTCCCACAACAACGAAATGCGATCCGCCTCGCATAAGGTATTGAAGGACAAAACCGAGCAGTGGTTCTGCATGGTAGACTGAATGATTTCCATGGCCACAGACCAAGTAAGATTCCTGGGGACGTTAGTCACAATCGTGGACACTGCCTTTTTAAAATTTCCCGTGTAAACTAACATATTGGCTAGACGCAAAAGAGTTCTGTTCAGATTCGAATGTGCGACATCATCCAAGTCTCTTGTGAGTATCTCCTTGAATGGTATGACGATAACAAATCTGATGGACTCACTTTTTGACAAAATTTGCTGCAGGAAAAACGTTTCCACAAAAGCATTCAAGTTTGTAACATTAAATGCATTATGAATGCGAGGGGTTGCAAAAATGGCTGTATTTGAAAGCAGTGTCGGAGTGTCGAACAGTTTGACGTTTATCTCGGCGAGAATTTGTGGGGAAACAGGGACTTTGGTATTGCGACTGAACGCGATTTTTCCCACTGTGAATTCATCAAATTTTGGACACGGATCACTCAAAATAAAGGGAGGACAGAGTTCGTGCTGTTTGATTCTATTCGCAATAAAGTGCTCCATACCAAACTGATTGCCGACGATTAAAACAGCGTCGGGGAAAGATTGGGTGAAATTCGTTAAATAAAGTTGGTCCAGTTGAGAGAATCCTTGGGATAAAACGTCGACAAAGTTTGATCGGTCGATTTGAAAGTACGGGTGGGGTAAAATTGTACATTTTGGATCCTTTGGAACGTACAATGGATGGAGAAATGCTGCACTCGTTAGAGACCATAGCAAGCTCAACGGTATTAGTCTAAGGAATGCCATGTTGGTAATTGGCAGTAGTAGAATCAAAGTACATAGTCCTGGCGTGGCTATCTAGTATGCCAACCATTTCTCAATTGAGGCTGAATGAGTCTGACACGGCTGCAATCTTTGTGGGCTGAGCTATTTCAGTGAATTTGAGCGAAATTCACTGGATTACGAATATGGACGTATCTGGAATAGGAAGCGGAAACTTTATTTCCACCCATTTCCTGTACGTTTTTGATTGCGGGACTGTTTCTGACTAGGAAAGGCCGTGAGGTTTAATGTACGTAGGAGAGTGACGACTGTCATGGATAGATATAATCCAAACTCTGTATCTTATACTATTTTGTTGTTTGTTCATTTCTCGGGTTTCTTACAGTGAGCCTTCAGGATTGTAGAGTTTTTTTTTTGAATGAATGCATTAATTTGAAAAGGAAACGACCGGAGCTGTCATCGTTCCCAAACTGTACTTTGTCATATCTTAGCATCTGCTATGGATTTGGAGACAATACATAATCTCGAATGGAATGATCGAATGCTCGACTTAGTTTACGTCACCTTATGCTGATTATGCAGTAGGTAGAGGAGATGACAGTCTAGCATATGTTGTTTATTCAATGAATACACCAATACAAAGCTGGGTTTCATACTGGTCAACTTTCGCTTGTGCCCTAAATATTCTTCACAATAGCAACACCGTAATCGTAAAATCTAGAACATTTTTATAAAAGTTTGTTTTCGTGTCTTGGTCAAACATTGCTGCGCCATAATAATATGTCACTGGTTTCTGTGCCCTTACTAGAACCTTCAATTCCTGGAAAGTTCCTGAGCTCTTAGACTTCTTTATGAGAACTAACGCATTCTGCCATGATCGTCTCACCATTTGCAAGCTCAATTGATAACAGGTTATAAGTCTCGGAAGAGTTTCAGAGATTATCATGTAGTTAATTGCTCCTAAAAAGGCAAAGCACAAATACATTGAAAAGGGAAGCTTATCGTATCCTAAAACCAGCACATAGTTGCAAGTGACACTGAAGAGAAAGCCAAACGCCGTTAGAAAACCAGCAAAAATCCTGATGCCGTATTGGCTAACTTCCGTTAAAACTTGAAATTGGGAGTATAAATGAATCGAATACTTCGAAAGCTTCATCCTGCTTATTTCTCTTACAATGTCGCCACCAATGTTAAAAATTATTACGGCAGGTGTCAGCAGAACTCCACCACTCCTTGCTGTTTCCATGGATACCCAAAACGCAATAATATATCTGGCTATTGCAAAGTGAGCTGTTGGCGAAAATTTATACAACTTACATACGATTATATATATCGGATCCACGTCTGATAGTGCTATTAACGGAACTAGCACACTGCTAACCATGATGAAACCATTTACAATACAAACTAATATTCCAAAAATATCTGCGCCTGGTTTTCCGTCTGCAGCTGGTTTCAATACGATTCCTTTTTTTCTGTGGCGATTCCATTTCGTTATTGATTTAATTTTTCTCTCAAACTCCACGAGCGCATTGAAGTAGAGGTTGAGAAGTTCATTTCCGTTGGCGATGCAGGTGACATTTAGCACGAAAACTAGTAAACCTACTCCGCCAAATCCCATGTTTAACATAGCAACAGGTAATAAGACATCCGGGTTGCCTCGGAGGAATTGCCCAACCACGATGAAATACGAGCTTACGTAAATGATGATAGGAAAGAACGATAACCAAAATGGGATCAACTTTACTAAGTCGTTTTCCACAAAGAATCTTTCTTGGTATCCGTCAAGTGTGAATTTATGTTGGTAGACAAGCGTATGTTCGTAGAAGCATTGTGAGATCCTGCATGCTTTCCACATTAGAGGTGACGCCATTTTTTAGCTCTCTGCGATGATTGTGGATTAAACCAAGCTCTGAAAGAATATGCGTTCAAATTCAAATTGCGTCAATATCAAATGTATATGATGCACAATCAAATTTAGTTCATCTAACTAGAAGGAAAATCTAATTTCGGAGCAAATATCAATTATTAGTATTATTGATGTTTTTCCAGAATAGCTCCTGATCATGACTACTTACTGTCAAAAGGTCTAGTGTAGAAAACTTTTGTTCATTAAATGTTCGTTGCCTGTTCGCCCTACTCGGCATGTAACGATTGTATTGAGTTTATCAGTCGGTGTCCTTATATCCCTCTGATTTTTTTTACGCGTAGACAAGGGATGTGATGTATCATAGGAAAGCTACTATTAACCAGAACCTTTTACTGATTTCGTAAAAGTACTTTATTCGTAATGTTTTCTTTCTTCTTTATCTTTTCGATTTCCCTTTTAACTTTATCGTAATACCTCTGGCTTAATAGCTTTTATTTTAATATCTGTAAAAATTATGTACCATGTTTTCGAAGTTCCATACATTTTTATAGTATCACCGAGAGTCTCAATGCTACGAGGTAAATGCTAATGTAACTTTTACTTAATTTCTAATTTCGACAATACACATTTGGCATTATTATACCAATCAGTATTTGGTAAAACGGCTTAAACGACCATTCCCCTTATATCAGGTAAAGGAACACGATAAATTTAGTCCTTAATTTTCCGAGTTACAAGACATAAGTTTATGCATCATACGATAGCCAAATGTCCGGAACGATCGGTTAGGTAAGATATAAAAGGATCTAATTTAAGATATTTAAGGATTAAAAATGTTTGGAAAGAAATCGAAATTGTAGGCATATAATTTATAGGCATATGTCTGATCCGGAAGTAGGTCATACAGTCATTTTTTCGTAGAGGTACTTCGAAACCCGAAATACATAATTTACCTTGCTCTTGAATAGATCATATTACATATCGACACCGACGCACATATTTAAACAATTTCAGTTTCATTCTACGAAGGGCGTTGCTGGGCATCGGGCATCTGACTGAGTATATGGATGATCTTCTTGCAGACTATGAATCGAGATGGCCTCTGACTGATAGTGAGTTGAGGATTATTAAAATGAAGTCATAGGACACAAGCTGGGTTCGGTTGACCCACCAAAAATTGAAGTGTTTTGATTTGCTTTTATCTATGTATAATAGTAGATTTCTCTAGAGTTTGGGAAGGTTATGCCTTTCCGGCGTCATCAATGAAAGGGGTTGAAATACATTCCGTAGGCAACTTGGCTTTCTCCACGTCTGCTCTTTTTATCGTAGTTTGCATTGGGACAGCTTTTTTCATAGAATCTCGAACCTTAAGACCAGAATCCAGAAAAATGTATTTACTATGACCAAAATGAAATTATAGAATGTATTAAAAAGGTACCTTCTCGACGCTTTTCATTACGCGGAGTATATTCCTTCCAGTTAGCTTCTCAAGCTCTTCCTCCGTCCACGTTCCAGTAGACAAAAGGGCTGCTATGAGATTTGGATATTTTGAAACGTCTTCTAGTCCTTGAACAATTCTGGAAGTACAGAATTTTTTATTTCCATAACTTTCAACGATATTAAAGGACATTTTCTAAAATTGCCTCTAATATCGTTGCAAATTATGACATTAATCAACCAAGAGGATGAAATAAAAGCTTTTAAAGCTATAAAGACGTAGCTGAACAGAAATAGTCCAGTCAAAAGTTAAAGAAAAAGCTTAGCATAAAAGCTAAAGAAAAGGCTTAGCCTAAAAGACAAGGAAAAAGCTTAGCAAAAAAGCTAAAGAAAAAGCTTAGCAAAAATACACAAGGAAAAGAGACTGCATTGAGTAGCCCTAGTTGAGAGCTTTCTAATGATATGTCGCACTCTCCACTTTTCAATGCACAAACCAGAAAGTCGTCCGTCCGAGAGCAAAACTTTGACCGTTGATGCCGCTTTACAGTTTTGACAAAAATCCAAAATATCACACCGTTAGTCTGCTCTCAGTAAGGGCTTTTAAATGACACCTCGCATGCCATATCAAAATGTAAAAGAAAAAGTTGGCCCTTGACCCCGACCCTTAAGGTCAACCAATTTGGCCCAAAATCAATAGGAATCTTACTTGGGGTCCAAAGTATCTCTCTGCCAAGTTTGGTGGAAATCGGCCAAAAGGTACGGCCTGTAGAGCGCACACGGACAGACAGACAGACAGACGGACAGACAGACAGACGGACAGACAGACAGACGGACAGACAGACAGACAGACAAACTCATCGATATCATAACTTGCTGAACAAAGTTCAGCTACGTAATAAAGCTTTATACAACAGCATAGAATGTTTTTATAAGAATACTAAAAGTCTAATAGCCAGCAATTAAACATACTCTGGAACGCCATCATAATCTCCCCCGATTCCTACGTGGTCAGCACCCATGATATTTTTCATATGCGTTAAATGATCTTAAAACAGTTAAAATATCGATGAAACCATTTACCTCGGGTTTTGAATATTAGTGATATTTGTTGTTCTGTGATATTTTACCGACAACATCCCAAATAGTTCCATTCTTGGCCGCATCGCATTGAACGTAACCCCGGTAAAAGTTAACCATGACAATGCCCTGATTTGCTTTCTAAAAAATACCATTGAGCTTTGAGCAAAACTTGGAATTCAGACAATGTAAATTGTTTTCATGACAGCTTCATTACCACTGAAAGTAGCACGTCATCGGGTACATTTCTATGGTGGTCACACACAGTCTGAAATGAGTTTAAAACTTGTAGAATGAAAGATATCATACCTTTGTTTCGTGATGATGACTAATTTTTAATTAGCATTAACCTTAGAGTTTGAATGAGAAAAAATGACCGGAGCCTTGGACCTGGCGATGGCTGCTTTCATGGTTGCGACAGAAACGTGACTCAGATCCACCATCATTCCGATTCGGTTCATTTCGTCGATTATCTCCAGTCCGAATTCAGATAAGCCGTTGTGGACCGCAGGGGCGTTTTCTGGCGGATAGTCTGCAGGACTCGCATCAGCCCAGGAGATATGGCACCAATGAGTGAGAGTGAGGTAGCGAGCTCCAAAGTGGTATAAAGCGCGAAGAATTCCAGCACTTGCCTGAATAGAGTGACCGCCCTCAACACCAATTAAGCTTGCAATTCTCTTGTTTGCAATGGCATGCTCAATGTCTACTCAAATTAAATACAAACTTAACAACGTTTCACTATCGGGATAACTGGCTAGATTATAGTTCAGCATTTACCGGCAGCACTCTTGGCAAACTGGAAATCCTGCGGATACTCTTTCGCGAGTCGATGTATTACGTCAATAGACTCGAGAGTTTGCGGGACGCTATCTCTATTGCTACTATTTTTGCACTCTGTGAATGCCACCCAAAACTTTACGAAACCAGAATGTTTTCGTTAAACTTTATGCTTTCATATCCACTACTAATAAAACAAAATTAGATCTTTTACCTGGCCACCGACTTTTCCTTTCTTAAGTCTTGGGAGGTCTGTGTGGGAGACATTGCTGCTTGCCCACGGCTCAACTTTGGTCAGGTCAGAGGCAACGTTCACTTTGCGCAGGTCGTTGAACACATTGATCCGCAGACCAGTGGGAAAGTCGTTATGTCTGTTTAAACAGGTAGCTAACTAATAATTACGCTCGGCAATTAGGTTGGCTAGGTGTAACTTACCCGTCTATAACAGGCATACGCGTCAAGATGGCCTCCGCTTTAGGTAGGAATTCAAGATAGTTTTCATTTGGTTTCCCTGGGGTAAAACTGGCTGCGTTGGCAACGTGAATTAAAGTTACAGTTACAGCTATACATAGAATACGGCTCTTGATTTTTGAAACTCCCATCTTCTAGAGAAATAAAAACACTCCGAATTGATGACAAAACTCCTTCAAATGCGTAGCATAATGGAATGAAACTATGTGTATTGGAAAACAATAGGCACTTGGCGCAAAGATCGGTGTTTTAATGATTGAAATTGGACTGAATAATGATTGGCCAATCAAAATGAATGGTCAATATGAACCAATGTGGGGTTTCTTTCCTCTTATGGTCCTGTATTGTATGGTCATATTAATATCCTATTGTTATATGCATATAGAGATCCGTAGCGTATTTGCAAACGATATCCGGTTACCAATTGTCTTTTTATTCAATGCGTCTGCTCAGAGACAGTTTCCTACTTTTAACAAAGTCGAATTCCCTGTTTCGGCTTTCCTGTTGAATTCCATCGGAATTTTGGCTCAGGAACGCGTGGAAAACTTTTTGTTAGCATAAGTTGAGCTAGTGCAGTTTTCACCTTGATGAGGGCAAATCACATTTTTTGAAATAAACCTGGAGTATCTGGATCAAAAACAAGTAGTCAGGGCAAAACTGGCACAAGAAAGGCTTATAAGTAATTTTTAAGCAATTTATCTTTTGGATTGTCTGCAATTCTTTGACATTGAAAGTCCTCAGACAATTATAATAAAACTTATTCTTCACAAACTCGTCCTATGCATAGTCTGACTGACGTAAACAAAGGGGTCCAGAACTTACAACACAAGGTTCATAAATTAAAGGAACAAAACGTCCTCCGCTTTTACCTGGGCTTCAATTTTACAGAAATAAAATTTCGATGGTTTATAAGATCAAATGCGCTGTAATATTTGATTAACCCGTTTCTCCAGAAACAAACTGGAAGTAGGGCAGAGTTGAATAATTGTGCACGATCGCCCCCTGCCTAGGCATACTTAATACAACATAAAAATGTAACAAATATATTCTTCAAAAGCCCATAATAATACGTAGATTTGAGTACAAGAATGCTGGAATGTGTTAAAGTCGAAACATTTTTTGCATAAAAGTTGGCCAAATAATTTCTAGAAGCATAATGCAGTTTCCAACTTTACGTCCATCGACCAAACAATCGTCCATCGACCATCGAGTAATCATTACAATGAAAGCCGTAAATCGTGATTGAAATGCTCTTAAAATATGCATATTCATTTGGATGCATATTTGGGCATATTTTTTCCAATTGATTTTTCTTTTGAAAGTGCCTGCATCTCCACATATATCGCCTCTGTATGTGTTGGTAATGACGACAAGACGTTAACTATGTCGCTAGATGAGAACGGATTCCGCAGCGAGGGAGCTCGTTCACCAATCCCACACACAGAAATCCAAGCTGCAACGATATGGAGCCTGGAAGAGATAAGATTTTTTCTTGCGTTGTTACAAGTTAAAAAAAAGGTCACATATATTAAACAATTTTGTATTTTCTTTAATCCCCTTTGGCACCGCTGGCGGAAAACGAAAAATGAATTTTATATTCAGTTAATAACTGCATTTCATATTTATTTTTACATATTTGCGTCTAAATTCAATACGAAGTACGGACGCCTGGTGATTTTAATAGTGAACTGGGCTGAAGACTCCATAAGCATTTTCATTTTGAAAGGGACAGCAAAATCAAATGTTGAAGGATGAAGGTTATTTGGTTCGCGAACCAAATAACCTTCATCCATCAGCATAAATTGCGAAACATGGAAATGTGTTTAAACCGGATGTGTCAATAATCTCATTGATACTATGCATAACTTGGTTATTTTGTTTATCAGCGGTTTAGACATGCTCCGTTCCTTAACAGCACAAGCGCGAATAGAAATACTAAACGTTGGTCAGAGAAACGGTATAAATATATGGGCCTTTTATTTTACGACGTCATTTTCCGTAATCTTGCAGTTTGAGTTGGGAGACAGGTCACTCTGGTCCTTCCTGAGAGGGTTTACCGGGTAACATCAGTCGAATTTAATTTTGAGTCAGATCAGATAAAATTAGACAGAGCTTGAGAACAGTTGAGCTACAGAAAATGTCGGGCAGATCCTCCAGAGCTTCTTCATCCTCCAGTGACTCCAGTGAATGGTGGAGCACAAAGTCATCAATACCGAGTAGGTCTTCAAGAGCTTTGTACGATATTGACGAGGGTGTAGATTGCTTCGACACTAGCAGGCCAGTAACACCAACTCCATCGAACGTAGGGTGCGTGGCGTCCGCGCCGTGGCCAAGCTCGACAAGGTCGAGATTAGAGTCATGTTGCAAATGGTCATCCGATGAGGAAGATGAAAAGGATTCGCACGAAGGCTTATTTGAGACTCCTCGCGTGGAAGCGAAGCTGATGACCGAGCGAATCAAAGGATAGTAAGTCTCTATTCCCCATACTATATTATCACCTGAAATTTTATGACATCCTTTATGTATTTCTTTTTAGCCTTGGGAAACGATTGGCACCTCCAGAGAGGCGTGTAATTGCAGACCATTGGTCATATCCTAAAGGGAGGAAGATGCGTGCTCAGGTCCTTCAGATGACAGCCTACGTGGATGATCGAATGGACGTATTTATTCCTGGAGAGATAGCAATGGTCACGTTTAGTGTCTATCGTGGCCTGAAAGCTGAGAAATTCTGCACGCTCGTCGATCCTGCAGAAAAGATCCCTTTGGGACATCGGATTGCCTCGTTGGAAGCTGCTGAGGCGTACGGGCTACCCTTTCCAGGCTATTCAAAAACGTGCCAAGAGTATGAAAAAATCGTTGATGACATGGAAGCGTACATCACGGGTTATGGAAAACCTGTTGGATCCAAGGAGAAATCGCACCGCGTGATCTTCTGTCTGCAAGAACACCTTGGAGGCTACAAACGTGGACTAACCTGGCTATATGGTTTAGCTGGAAAAGAGTTTACTCATCAGCTTTGCCCTCTGGAAGGACTTGTCGTTACCTTATCACTATGCGGCTTGGAACGTATGTGGATCCACAGGGGAATGGATCCTGAGCGGGAAAGCTTCTTTGATTTTCTCCACACCACCGAGTCTGCCATTGCTTCCGTAGGATCTTGCGTCACCGCTGGAACTGCACCGAGCAAAGAAGACAAGGCCAAAGCGGACAGAATCCTGAGCAAATATATATTTGACAACAGTGTAGCTCACTCTGCGGAATATTTGTCCAGGAGGGTGAGCTTGCGACGAACCGAACATCCTGGTGCTTACCTTGGAGCATTTATTTTCGACGACCATGCTACCCACTACTTGGATCACTCAGATTACCTGTACCTCTCACAGCTTGCTTGCGATTACCACCAATGGGGACGGTGCAACGTGCCACTCGAGTGGAGAGACAGTTTAAAACGACCTCCAAATGAATGTACTCAACGATGTGCGCTCTTGTCGCTTATCGCCAAGGTTTACTTAATTTTGGATGCGCTTCTAGTAAACTTCGGGATTGAGTCACAACCTGGAACCCACGGTCCTCCATGAGGTAGTAAAAATATATTGATGCTATTCAGTACACTATCATGGTGTATCCAATTACAGTCAAAAACTGTATTTTTTTACTTTTGAAAATTATATCTTGCAGGAGACCCGAGTTACCATCATGGATCAAGAACCCGGAAGTATTTGAATGAGCACTGTTAGCAGTTAAGCCGAGAATAAGTCATGAAGTTGAAGTGGAAGTCATTTGAGGTATGTGCGATTTCTTTTCATGCATTATATAATATGGCTTTGTTATTTGTTTGTCCTCCTCCTCATTTTTGTTTGTTTGTGCTCCTTTGCAGGCCATGCTAAACCTAGTAAGAATCAAAATTTAAGGATTAAAGATTCAAATACGAGAAATGAGGGGAAAAATGAATTTTGCGTGAAAAATCTAATCGTGGAAAGTTAACTGTGGGGATTTGGAACAACTTTGATCTTGAGAGAAATTTGAAAAATGGAAATAAAATGATTTTTTGCCACATATGACCATATATTTTATTTCTATATTGCACCACATCTCAGGTTTCATGCTTCGTGCATCATTATATACAATTAGCATGGAAATAGTCCTACTCCTGACTAAGTGTTGAGCTGTACTAAACCCGATTCTTGTGACCAAGGCCGTTGTGGTAACACCAGCACTATAAAATGCCGAAAATACAAGTTTGGCCATAAAATATAATCATGCTGATGATTTTGGGCTGACTGTCATTGTCACGTGAGATTAGAGCAATTTACTACTTCATAGGGTTGATGAAATACAGTCAAACCTGTATATTAAAGGCAGTCCTATAAAATAACCTGTCTAATAAAGGTATCATTCTTGTCGCCCAATCTGTATTTACCCCATGTATATTCCCAACTCTATAAGAGAGATGCTGTAGTAAAGGCACTTCTTTTGTCGCCCTTGGATGCCTTTTATAGACAGGTTTGACTGTAGTTCAGTCTACAGCATAGAGTAAACATAAAACATAGGTCTACAGTAACTTCTTTTCATTCAAGGTTATACCATTTGATAAAAAACCTTCGCAAGAGTCAACAACGAAACCAAAAAAGCATGAAGAAGGTTCCAGTTTTGTTAGTACTAAACAAACCCATTCTCTACATGAAACTATGAAGATTAATTTTTACAATTTAAAATTTTAACAGATTGGGGAAATGTGGAGCGTATAAAGTCAGTAGAGTTATAAAACTACTATAAAATTAGACTAACAAGGAAAGTTTTTCTGTGGGTTATTCGATTTTGACCAGAAATGTGTGAATACATATGTTTTCGAATACGGAGAACAAGATATGATAGGTTATTTCCCCTAGTAGACGCCCAGTGCGGAGTTAAAGACTTGCACACATGCATGGGGTTATACATACGCCCGGATTATGAACTACTGCTAGTTTGACAGGGTTTGCTTTAAAACTTAAAAAATATGTTTTCGAGGAAGTAGAAAAACATTTGAAATTTCGCTACCCTGTTTAAGACATTTGAGGTAACATTAGGAGTATCGAAATTAATACCTAAAAAATAACCAATACTCTTCCAGTTAGGCTGTAAGTATTGACTACCGAGCACGGTAGCCTAAATTCTGTTACCTTTGCTATATATCACCTGACCATTTATTTGTTTGTTTTACAGTGTCTGAACACGGAATCTTTGTTAACTTATGTTAAAAAGCAAATAGTAGCAGCGCAGAAGCGTTTGGGAGCATGATAGCTGTGCATGTAGCGCACAATAACTTGGCTATAATTCCGCACTGGGCGCCCACTAGGGAAAATGACCGATCATATCTTGTTCTCTGTCGTCGTAAACATATGTATTCACACATCTCAGGTCAAAATCGAATAACCCACTGAATGACTTTCCTTGTAAGCTCCAACCCTCTTCCATTCAATGACTATACATTAGTGATATTGTCCCTAAATTGTTTGTTGTATATGTGTTTTACATAAGACGCGTTCATCTACTTACGTATGAAAAAATGCTTCAATTTTAAGCAACTACTGCTTAATTGGAATTACTTAATTAAATTAAACTGTGACTTAATTTCCCAGATTTCATCATACATGGCGGTCTCTAGTTTAATCATGATTGGAATTGATTTTGCGACATCAAGCTTTGTAATTATTATAAAAGGTCGACCCTTGAATTCACATAATAAAAATGAACGCAACACGAATCTCGCTCGTGTTTTTGAATAAGCCGAGAAGCAGAATTAGTTTCGTTTCATAAAAAATGAAATGTTTGAATGCTGTATCAATAAAAAATTACGCTTTCTTCTTGAGATTTGCAGTAAAATTTTCTTTCTAGAAGGAAGCGGAAACAGATGAAAAAAAAAATGAATTCAAACATCAAGTCGGGACAGCGTTTTATGACTTCCCATGAACTAGTGCACAAAGGTAAAATTGAAATTCATTGTTACCTCTTTCGCTACTGGCCTTGTTGTTATTGTTTGCTAATTCTTGCAAGGAACATTTTTATTCATCCAACCATGACATTCTTGAATACAAGGATGTACCAACACCGATATGAAATGTATGCTTCGGCTTGAATTAATTATGATCTTGCTGATATACCAATACATAAGCCAGCTTATACTTTAGACTCAGTTTTTTAAAACTGGTCCTATTTAAAGAAACTATATTATATGCAGCATCTCTTTAGAAGTTTCTCTTTTTTATTTCTGAAATAATACTCAATTCATGGCGAAATGCAAATTAGGTTTTTAATTGAATTAAAATAATGGCAAATCCTGTAGCTCATCTTGTCATTTATACCTCGGCTCGATTAATTTGGCAGCACAGTTGGCACTTGCTGTTTGTGAAGCAAACATCTTTTAAAAATGTTGCAGTTTCGAATATCTTGTGCAGTCACTGTGGCGATCGTTGCCCTACTGTCTGTTCCAACTCTCCAAATCTCTGGAACGACAACACCAACTAGTCCTCAAGTTGCTGCAAATCAGAGCGAAGCTGGAAACGTGTCAAATGTTCATATCAGATCACCTCCGACGAAGTCCCTATTTAACAGCCCGTTATTTCAAAACGACAACTTTCTTGGTGGCGTCATGAAAACTTTTGCCAATGCGTTGCCCCTCCGAGAGTCGTATATCGCTTTTGAGCAGGCTCACCCACAAGACACGAGTTCTCAAGAGTTCGATGAATATTTTAAACCAAGTCGGTACCCTTACGGCGGACTCGGGGGAAGCGGGGGAGGGACTTCCTCACAATTTTACTACTCACCTAAACTCCAAAACAACTATCCACAAATTCCACCAAGTGGGCTACCACCATCTTCTCCTTTCTACTCCCAACAAGATGGCCACCCACCTTACTACATGCCCCATTATCCAGGAGCTCCACTACAGCGACCAAGCCCACCTCCTCACAGGCCACCTTTCATTCGACTCGTTAGAATTCCTGGAAAGGTAACGTACACAATGACAGGAGGACAAGGGGGAAGAAATGACCTGGAAATGATATGCGAGTTCCCTCCATATATTTTAATGGTCCAGGTTTGTGAATCCATACGCATTTGAGTCGTACGTTTACGTTTGTTTACGTTTGAGTCTAACACGTTTTTTTTGAACAGCAAATATATTGGCATGTTATACCGCCTCCATCGTCACTGCTTCTTCCTTACGGAACATTTTACGACTCTCGCAACGGATTTGCTCCCAGAGTGACAGTGAGCAGCATCTCCAAATGGAAGTCCATTCTTCGAGTGAGAGATTACAGCCCTGATGACTACGGAACTTATCGATGCGTCTCAACAGCAGTGTTGCCTGAGGAGCCAGAACCAAGCTACTCCGTCCAGCTAGCGCCACAGTTACCCTTAGCTTATCCCACGAGTTACTTTTCAGCTCCTCCGGATTCAATAGAACTACGAAGTGCATCGAGAAAAGTGGAGGACCATGTTGCAGCTCCTTCGGAGCAGGTTGAAACAAGGGAAAGCAAAGTCAAGTTTGAGAAGAGAAAGAAGAGAGAGGCTGGAGTGTACGGAGTATACGCCCCATTTTATAAGCCCCATTATGGAATATACAGGATTTTCAAAGAGGTTGTCTTTTACGGAGATCCCTACGGGGCTGGTAGTGAGCAGATCGAGAATTGCGTCACTTTGGAAGGGTCTACAGTGCCAAAAGATACACAAGGCAGGGAGGTTACATCAACTGGAGGGAAACACAGGATTGACAGCAGAGAAAGCGGCGGGACTAGCAAGGAAAGGCAAAAGGGAGGAAGAAAATTTGACGCGTTTACTAGGCAGAGTAAAGTGTTATTTTAGAGATGTATTTGTTTTCTATTAACGTCATAATTTAAAAAAAAAGTCAATCCATGAATAAAAGATAAATTACTGTATTATATATGAGACTATTGATTTGCTTTAAACGGAAATGTATTATAAAATATTTTTTTTCGAAGTTGCTCTTGGTAGTATTTGGTGGCCCTGAAAAGGGCCGGTGGGTACGGTCTGAGGATTGATTGGTCTTATTCAGTTTTGGGCCCGGTTACCGCCAAGTCGTCTAGCTAGTTGGATGTCTTTGGTCATGACGGTCACACGTTTGGCATGGAGAGCGCACAAATTAGCGTCTTCAAGCAAACGGACTAGATAAGCTTCAGAAGCTTCTTGAAGGGCCATCACGGCAGAGCTCTGAAAGTGGTAGTCCAACTTGAAATCCTGGGCAATTTCACGGACAAGCCGCTGAAATGGCGCTCTTGGGATAAGATTCTCGTTGCTCTTCTGGTATCGACGTATTTCTCGGATAGCTGGAGTTCCTGGTCTAAAACGATGGGGTTTCATGACCCCGCCGTTCGGTTGAAATGGACGCTTAGAGTTTGAGTCATCCTTTATCTTAGTAGGGAGATCTTTACGAATCCTTTGAATCCCTGTTGACTTACGGGCGATTTGCTTGGTCCGAACCATTTTGCAAAAGGTAGTAACAGTAACGACAGTTGTGTCTTCACTTGAAGTCAAAAGCAGAATGGTACGGATTACTGGATTTCTTATTTATGTTACCTAGTCCTGAGTTGCGGTGGATTTTTCCATGCTGTTATTTGATTCAAGATTTTTGCACCAGACGTCTCCGTCTGTCTGAATATACTATTCAAGTAAATAGCCGTTATCTGATAAATTGTTGCGCTTGGATGTCCGACATTTGCATTAATACTCGTTTTTGGCTGGAGAATGGATTTGTGAACTTAGTAGAGAGGAACGGTGAAATTTTGCTACGCAGGTTATCTGAAAGAGATAAGCAATATTCCACATTTGCTTTGTACTCTACACGTAGTGACGGATTAAAATTGTGTTTGATAACTTGTAGAAATGAAATATTTAAGAATGTCGGGTTTCTCGAGAATATTGTTTAGACATGATATGAAATTAATAATAGCTCCTGGTATCATATGATGGCCCTTACAAGGGCCGTTGGGTTATAACAATCATTTCATAATGGTCTTAAGCACGCTCTCCACGAATGCGTCTGGCCAGTTGGATGTCCTTGGGCATGATGGTGACTCGCTTGGCGTGGATAGCGCACAAGTTGGTGTCTTCAAAGAGACCAACGAGATAAGCCTCGGAAGCTTCTTGAAGGGCCATCAGGCGTGGATAGCGCACAAGTTGGTGTCTTCAAAGAGACCAACGAGATAAGCCTCGGAAGCCTCTTGAAGGGCCATCACGGCAGAGCTCTGGAAACGCAAGTCGGTCTTGAAGTCCTGGGCAATCTCACGGACAAGTCGCTGGAAGGGCAACTTGCGGATGAGGAGCTCAGTGCTCTTCTGGTAACGACGGATCTCACGAAGAGCAACAGTTCCAGGCCGGTAACGATGAGGTTTCTTGACACCCCCGGTGGCTGGGGCGCTCTTACGGGCAGCCTTGGTAGCAAGCTGCTTGCGAGGAGCTTTTCCTCCAGTGGATTTACGGGCAGTTTGCTTAGTACGAGCCATTTCAACACGATGTTGCTAACTTTGAACGTTTTCTCCAATGTGCTATCGGTACAAGAGATGAAAATGCAATGGCTTCTCTTCGCAGCAACGCAGAATTTATATAACGTACACGAGTGGAAAACCTGTAGCACTAGACCATGTTAGACATGGACGGGTGCATTGACAAAAAGGGGTGAGTTGGGGTGTAGGTTTACATGATATTAGGCTGAAGAGAAGAGCCTTCTTGATGAAGAAGTGTGAACATCGCGCTCAGTCTTTGCTCCTCCTCCTTTGCACCCCACATCCATAACTACAACTCATTTCTAACTCAGATATTATGTATATAAACAAAGTTTGCGACGGATTTAGTTATCAATCCAAGCTCTGAATTTATCTTGTCAACTTCTACCTCGCTGCTTATCTTCACCCTCAATACAATGTCTGGACGTGGTAAAGGAGGAAAAGTCAAGGGGAAGGCAAAGTCCCGGTCCAGCCGTGCTGGACTTCAATTCCCTGTGGGTCGTATCCATCGTCTCCTCCGCAAAGGTAACTATGCCGAGCGTGTTGGAGCTGGAGCCCCAGTCTACCTAGCCGCAGTCATGGAATACTTGGCGGCTGAGGTTCTCGAGTTGGCCGGTAACGCTGCCCGTGACAACAAGAAGACCCGTATCATCCCTCGTCACTTGCAACTGGCCATTCGTAACGACGAGGAATTGAACAAGCTGTTGTCTGGTGTGACTATCGCTCAAGGTGGAGTTCTGCCAAACATCCAGGCAGTTCTCCTCCCCAAGAAGACAGAAAAAAAGGCTTAAACTCGTTACCCATTTCTACCTACTAACCCAACGGCCCTTTTAAGGGCCACCACATTTTTAGTAGAGCAAAGCAAATGGGACTAATGACAACTTGTTTGGTGCGTATATGCAATATGAAGTTGTGGGCGTTAGTGGATTCATATTTTGGATGCAAATAAAGGAATTATTGGATTATAAAATGATGAAAATAGGAATTGCAACGAGTGTTTACTCAAAAAACATACTTTCCCAACGTTTCGCCCGAGTGGTTCAGCCTCCTTCGGGGGATTACATTATACATATTAACATAATAAATTATTGGATTGAAAATAGGTGAGTTAATATTACTTCAGTTTCTTTTCTTGCATACGACATCGTACTTAACAGCCAAAATACGTTATAACGTTCAACATCTGTAGTTAACAAAGACCTCTCCGGCAGAAGTACAAAAAATATCATTTTATTAACTGTCTGACCGAAGACTGTTCACTGTTCCTATTGAGACAACTGAACTGACCACGTTTTGCATGAATTTTTCGTGACACGACAACGTAATTGCAACAATGTAGTAGTTCGTTTACAGTAGTTTGTCGGGTCATGCGCATGTTTCAACGAAAGAAATGCATCATCATGAAATCATTTTGAAGTCTTGGTCTATAAGATAATATTTTCAGTTTAAAACTAGTTTGATTTGACATCATTGCATTAGCTCACCGTATCGTTAACCTTAATATTTAGCCCGTGAGAATTCATTTTGTAGCATTTTTCATTCCCCTTTAGCATTTCGACGTATGAAGTCTGAAATGTGAGATGGAGAATACAGACCAAAAATTGCGCGCATTACTGTTACCACCTGACAATTACTAATGTGCTGGCAATGCAGAAACGTCCGCACATTTCCTCGCTAGGGTATATATACATACATATATTCCGTACCGCAGCATAATCTTTTCAACAGTAAGTTTGAAGTTTGTTGTTTATTCTTCCGCATTGTACACTAAAGTCAGCATGACTGGACGGGGAAAGGGAGGTAAGGGACTCGGGAAGGGAGGTGCCAAGCGTCACAGGAAAGTGTTGCGTGATAACATCCAAGGAATCACCAAGCCCGCCATCCGTCGGTTGGCTCGTCGTGGTGGAGTCAAGCGTATCTCTGGACTTATCTACGAGGAAACTCGTGGTGTCCTGAAGGTCTTCTTGGAAAATGTTATTCGTGACGCTGTCACCTACACTGAGCATGCCAAGAGGAAAACAGTCACTGCCATGGACGTTGTCTACGCTTTGAAACGACAAGGCAGAACTCTGTACGGATTTGGAGGTTAAACTCGAATCGGTTACATAGGAACAATGGCCCTTTTAAGGGCCACCAAAATATACAGAGAGCTGTTTCTTCCATTTGGCCGATAAATTAACGTCTGTTAATGAAATTTTATACTTTCCATTATGGTCTATATGCATATGAAATCAAAGTATTCGGACTTGGTAACGATGCATGGTACCTCTTACCATTCTTTCCGCACATGGTATTTTGGAAATTTCGTCTCTTTACTTGGATACAATAAAACCGACAAGACAAAGCTTCTTACAGGTATAAAAATAAATAAATACATAATTAAAATAATGACATTGTTTACACTATTAACTACAGTCCGAACTGCTCTAGCAACCCCGTCCTCTTAAGATACCTGATGTCCTTCCTGAGAACCTCAAGGGGATGAGGAATCTCTCGAGCATAGTTGGGCAAGTGTTCCTCCAGTTTGGCACTCTTGAAAAATGTTTGGGGCGAGGTGACAAATCCTCTGGCCACAACTGCAAGATCTGCTACGTATTTAAAAAATTGCTGTTCCCCTTTGTGTGAAGAACCTGTTGTTTTGCTTACTCGACTTTCTCCATCCAATCTGTCAAAAAACTCATCCTGCTCTACAATATCCAGCTCTATTCCTAATTCCTCTTTTGCAACGCCCACAAACTCTTGTTCAATGCAAGGTGACGGATGTGCAATGTTGAATACTTCACAAGGGCAGTTCTCATTGAAAAGCAGTTCCAAGCTGAGTTTCGCACAAATGTCAACTGGAATGAGAGTGGATGGAAGTGGAAGGGATGTCATTGCTTTAGCCTTCAAGAAACTGAGGTACCTCAGGATGTACAAGTTATCTACAGGGTTCAAGCAGCCCGTCTCGCTTTCTCCAGCGATCCAAGGAAACCGAAAAACTTTGCAAGGAATGCCCCTCTCCACCGCTTGTTTTAATAAAATTTCCCCAATCAGTTTTGACGTTTGCAGACCTGGAACTTTGAAAGCGAGGATGTTTTCGACGGCTCCGGCATCCGGCCAAGAGTCTGGGAGAACATCTTGGCTCTCTTGGGTCTCGAGTAGTCCATTTAATATGTTGGAGGCGAAAAATACATGCTTTGTTTTCACGGTAGTGGCAAACTGAAGGATATATTTGATACCATCGACGTTAACACTACGCGCATCAGCTCCCCTCTTTGTCCTTCGATAATGCTCCACTTGATTGGAAGTTGACGCGACATGAATTACAAGGTCTACAATTCCAGCTAGTTCCACAAATGTATCTCTTGACATGCCGAAATTCTCCTTTGCAAGGTTTCCAGGAACACACTTCAGCTTATTTGTGTCCACAGGCAAGTTGTACGACTTCATGTTCGCTGCAACTCTCTGCATCCCCGAATCTTCGTCAGAAACATTTCTAACCATGCAGATAACCTGTTCTACAAATGGATAAGATTTGGCTATCTGGTCGACAAGATAAGCTCCTAGTCGACCTGTTGCACCCGTGACGAGAGCCACCTTGGTCTGAGATATCCTTCCATGGGGACGGGGTGGGAACACGGATGGTGAGAGCATGGCGTCGTCAATGAGAAGTGCTCGGAGCTCATCATTCTCCATGGGCTCGGTTGATTCCTCCTCGTCTTCCTCATCAAGTAGCTTGGTTACTATCGCACTGGATATCAGATGAACTGTGTTACAATTTTTGATGGTGGCGGCAGTCAGGACAAGTCTTGTTCCTAAAAGTGTTTGAATACTGTTTTTCAGCTCGATCATCATTAATGAGTCCACTCCAAGATCTTGAATGTTCGTATTATCTCCGATGGTTTCTGTAGCTCCAAATCGGAGAGTATTGCGAAGAATGACTTTCAAGTACACCGACATCACCTCGACCTTTGCCTCCTTTCCCGTGTTCCTGTCCATTTCCTTCCAAAACTCGTCGGCATTTAGGCCAAGTGCTGAGGTTGACTCTATGCTCTCCTGATTCCAGAGACGTTCGTCCAAATACGTTGACACGAGGGGTATGAGGATGCTTGATGTCTTGAAAGAGTCAAAGTCGCAATAGCAAACTTGTTTCCTCTGGCTTCGCATTGTTTCTTCAAGGCCGCTTATCATTCTCTTGAGGCTCACAGGACGAATCCCCGTCAAACTTATTTCTTTGGCTACACCCACTTGGGCCCTGTATTTTCATGCATGCAAGTTTATTCCTGGAAACTAATTAGCATAAATTTGGAGTAGTCTTCCAGTTATATGTATATAGTACTTACCACTGTCCCCAGTTGATCGAGGTACCAGGAAGCCCGAGCGAATGGCGGTAATGGATGAATGCGTCTTCAAAGCAGTTCGCAGCGGCATGATTAGGCTGGGATGGCGTACCTACAAGCGCGGTTATTGATGAAAACACAACAAAGTGCTCCATAGGCATGTGTCGTGTCAAGTTGTGAAGGTTCCATGTTCCGCTTACTTTTGGAGTAAATGTTGCCTCAAAGTCAGACCAGGTTTGGTTCCGGTACAAATTGTCCCTGAGGACTCCAGCGCAGTGCATAATTCCTCGAAGGGGTTTATTTTTGTCAATGCCCTCAATGATTGCTTTACAGTTGTCATACTCTCCAATGTCCCCCAGTTTAACGATCACATTATAGCCCTCTTTATTCATGTCTTTAATCTTTTCAACCACTTCTGGCTTTGGTGGGCTTCGGCCACTCAGGATCACATTGACTGCACCAAGTCCAAGCATCCAGTTACAGACTTCAAAGCCAATTCCTCCTCCCAGAGCCCCAGTGATCCAGTACGTACTATCCCCATTGAACAGTGGCAGCCATGTTTTGTACTGCCCTTGATCGACTGCCAATTTTGGCATGGCAACCACTACTTTGCCAATATGCCTCGCTTTCTGGAAGTAACTCAGCGCTTGTCGAATGTCCAGAGCATCAAACTTTACGAAGGGAATCGGCTGAATGACTTCCTTTCGAGTAAGGTCTAAACTGCGACTGTTCAGTCTTTCTATTTCCCCATCGTCCATTGCCGTTACGTCAACTATACGATAGTAGACATCAGGCCGAAGTTCTTTCACTTCATCGGGCGTCCACACAGACAACTTGCTCATTTCTATGAATCTCGCACCCTGGGCGCAACTTCGGAGCGTAGCCTCCTTGAAGCCAGGTCCTGTGATTGAATTGAGCACAAGGTCGACCCCACGTCCACTCGTGACCCTCATAATGTTTTCCTCGTAAGAAGTATCCCTCGAGTGGAAAACGTGCTCAATTCCAAGTGCCTTCAGATAAGCTCGCTTCCGTGTGTTCCCAGCTGTCGCTATGATTTTAGCACCAAAATGTTTTGCCACTTGAATGGCAGCCAGGCCAACGCCACCAGATGCAGTGTGAATGAGCACAGTATCATCCTTCCGAATCTGAGTGACCTCCATGAAGCTATATAAGACAGTGGAGTAGACCGCTGGAATTGTCGCAGCTTCCCATAGCGTCATTCGAGACGGAACGTTGAACAGGATTTTCGTATCCGCCACGACGTGACTTGATAGTTGATAGTCGTCGCCAAAGTTGGCTCCGTAGACTCTATCGCCGGGTTTAAATTTGGTTACACCCCCTCCAACTCTCGTCACCTCGCCGGAGAAATCTATTCCAACTCCGTTGATGCTGTCAAATTTTTCACTGGGCTTGAGAATGGCAAAAATGTCTCGAAAGTTGAGCGCATATGCAGCTACTCTCACTTCCACTTGGCTTTCGCCGACGTCATCCTGCTCCCGCGAGTCAAAGGTCAAGTCTTTGATGGCCTTTGTCTTGGGGAGGATAAGATGATACCTGTCTGTACTCGGAGGTAAACTCAAGGATCGTCCGGGACTGGTTGCTTTCATAAACCTAGGTTCATGGCGAACATTTTCTCTGTACGCGACCTGTACTCTGTGAAGTTCGTTCCCTTTTGTCATCCCCATTTCATAAAGAAGCTGGCCAGGAATCATGTTACCTGTGGAGTCAGGGTCAAAGTCGATACATCTCAGAAAAACGTTCCAGTTTTCGTTTTTTAACGATTTCAGCATGCCCCAGAGCGTGGCACTCGTGGGATTCTGCACAATTGAGTCATCCTTGACTGGCCGTAACCCTTTCGTGAGGACAAATACTTGAGGAGGTTTTTTCTGGTCGGTAACTGCTTTGAAAATGTGGAGGAGGGGAAGTGCTACGTTTCTCTGACTCGTTTCTTGATTGTCCATTCCCCATCCGTAAACTATCCCGTGTGCAAGGTTTACATCTTCTCCGGTTTTCATTCCAAACACATTCCAGTACTCCGATGGATCCTGCAAATTTTTAATTGTCTTGACCGGTATTCCAGTAATGGGTTCACAACTATGAGATTCGGTCACGACCAAAGTCACTTTGTATCCACTTGCTTGGAGGAAATGTCCAACAACCTGTGACTCCTGTTTCCAAGAATCGTTACTAAATACGACCCATTCTTTCTCAGCGTCGCGTTGACAATAACTGTTGAGCCAGAGGGACCGAATATCGACTTCTGGGTCAGCTGCACCCATGATCAGCGCAAGTTCATTGTTGTACGCTTTGAAGGCGGACGCCTTGTGGAAACCTGATCTTTCAAGGAGCTCAACCCACTTTTCAGCCTCAACGCATGCATGATTCGGCCTCCAGTCGAAATCTTCGAAACGCCAGTATCCGTCCAGAAGCCCAAATACGAATGTAATTTCCCTTGATTCTGATACAGTTTCCGTAAAAAGGAGCGTTCCTTGTGGCCTTAATGTTTGTCTCAAGTGGAGCAAGGTTTCTTGGACGTTTCGTGTAGCATGGATGACATCCGTGGCCATCACACAGTCAAAGTAATTGACCGGGATCCCTTGGCTCATGGGACTATGCTCAACGTTGAAAACAGCATATTTGATGTTGTCCTTAAACTCCTCTAGCTTTTTCTCTGCTTTAATGAAAAATGCACTGGAGATGTCGGTGAAGTAGAGTTCAAATCTGTTGCCCCAAAGTTTCCTCAGTTCCCAGCACAAAGCAAGACTCATCGAACCAGTTCCTGATCCGACTTCAAGAACACGATAAACTGCATCTGGACCGCTGGCAACATGACTTGAAGCGAATACCTCACGTGCTGCTTGCTGGGTTGCTTCGTGGAGCAACTCCCGACCAGGATGGTTCTGATAAAAGACGTCTGCAGACACATCCTCTCTCCCTGGTTCTGTCGGGAAGAGAATACTTAGAGCAGACTCCTCCCCGCGCAGGATCCCTGCTAAATGTCTGTAAGCAGTTGCCAGAACATGTAAATATTTTCCACTAAGGTTATCTTCGAGTTGGACTATTGCCGCGCCGATAGAATCGCTTGGAGGAGGAACACAAGTAACTTTCCATGTCATGTCTGACCCTCCCACATTTTGTAAAATCTGTGCGTCAGTTTCCAAAACCGACAAGTAAAAGCGAACAAGCTGAGCGAAATTGGGAAGAATTGAAAGCTCGGCACAGAGTGATGTCACGTCTATGATTGAGTGTGGAACAGGTTTCCAGCCAAGCGCATAAAACGTGCTCAGGATATAACAGGAAATCAGTTGTTGGAACTGCTCAAAAGTGGTCACCAGAGACTGTGGCGTAACTGCAATCCCTCGCATTGCACACATTTTCTCAGAATCATCGTATATGTCGTCAAGTTGGGCTGGACTGACGAGAGTCGAAAACGGCGAGGGTATGGCTTTCCATGTTTCCTCCCAAGAATCCGCTATGCTACTTAGTTGCTGCTGTAGTACTGACTCAATAGTGCGCACATTTGTTTCCAGCAGTTCAATATCTTTGAAAACTGCGATTGGGTCGAGATCTGTTGTACAAATCGCCCCGTGATATAAACCTCCTTCGTACCAGGAGCTACACAAGACTGACTCCAGCTCACGGGGAACCCCACTGAGCAATGTTATCTGGCCGACGCGAATAGGTACGTGAAGCTTTTGCTCTGCATGTCGGAATCTGGTAAGGATTCCAGCTTGGAATACGGCGTCAATGGCAAGCGGGTGTAGCAGATACCTGGATTTAGTTTCGGGAAGCTTCATTTCCAGAACGACATCATCTACAGCCCATTTTTCGCTCTGATTCTCTTCAACTTTAACTGTTCGTGCCATTCGGAACGAGTTTCCAAAATTGAGTCCATTGTCGGCAGCTACTTTGTAAAATGTAGCTACGTCAATACTTTTTCCACGGGCAAGCAAATGGGCGATTCTCTCGGGTTTCCAGATGGACAAAACCTGCTTACTTGACACAACCGCGACAAATCTGGCAGTGGAGTGGAGCCACCACTTTTCCGACTCCCCGTCCGAATTACTATGATGGAATACTTTAATCCGGAAGCCGCCATTGTCATTATCTGGAAGTTCTACCAAAGTTTGGAAACGACAACATTTTTCCTCGCTCAGCTCAAGAGGAGCTACGATCCGCACATCGCTTAGCTGAATCGGTCGTGCAGGAAGTTCCAAGGTTTCTGTAAGTCCATTCCCAACAGAGTACCCCGCGACCAGCATCATTTCCGTGTAAGCTGCTCCAGGAAAGACGATCTTGTCGCCGATACGATGGTCCTTCACATACGGCTCTGCTTTAAGCGTCATGTCGTTTTGGAACATGTGAATGTCTGAAGCATTTTTGACGCTGTGGCCAAGAAGTGGATGGATGGATGATTCTTGACCCTGAGTAACTTCCATCCAGTATGCTTTTCCATGAAACGGATGAAATGGTAGGGATACTTTGCTACGTTTGTATAGCATGTCGAAACCCCTCCAATCCACGTTATACCCCAAGAGGAACAGCTTTCCAAGAGATTCCAGCATAGTATGCCACTCCTCCATGCCCCTCCGGAGGGAAGGGAAACAAGTCATAGGTCCGCCTTCATTGTTCATCATCACAAACGAAGAGAGAACTGGTTGAGGACCAACTTCAAGGTAGTCGGAACAGCCAGTGTCTCGCAATGCCCCACATGCATCGACAAACGAGACTTTTTCTCGGGTATGGCGAATCCAATAGTCAACGTTTATTTCTGACTTGTCGTAAATCATCCGCCCCTCCATGCCAGATACGAATTGGACATTGCTATGACCTTTTTTGTATTTGATGGAGGATGCAATTCGTCCATATTTTTGAAGGACTGGATCCATATGTCTGGAATGGAAGGCATGAGTAGCTTCCAAGATAATTCCTTTAACTCCCTTTTCCTTTAGAAATCTCAGAAACTCGATTATTTCGTTCGTGTCACCGGCAAGCACAGTTTGCTCGGGGCTGTTGATTGCGGCCAGGTCTAAATCTTTCCCGCTTTCAGACAAAAACCTGCGCACATCGTGTTCACAGGCTTTAATGACCAGCATACTTCCCCGAGGGAGACTGTCGATAAGTCTGCTTCGTTCTGAAACCAACTTGAGGGCACCTTCAAAGTCAAGAATTCCTGCTGCAACGGCTGCTGCAAATTCGCCTAAACTATGGCCAAGAACATAGTCAGGATTGATGCCCCATGACTCCCATAGCCGAAGGAGGCAGTATTCCACGCAAAATATGGATGTTTGGCTGTAAATAGTGCGACTGATTTCCTTTGACAAGGGGTCCGATTCCCATAGAACCTCTTTTAGGGATACCCCATAGTTTTCTCGCAGCGTGCGGTCACAACCGTCGAAGTGCACCCGGAACACAGGGCTTGTTTCATACAATGTCTTAGCCATTCCATGATACTGTGATCCCTGTCCTGTAAACAAGAAGCAAATTTGTCTGTTGTCCTCGTCCTTCACTTCGCCGCGTAGTATGGCTCCCTCCTTCACACGCGTCGCTGCCTCGTTCACATCATGGGCGACAATGAATGCCCGATGGCTGAAGCTTGCTCTTCCAACGTTTCCTGTAAATGCAGCATTGGCGAAGGCCTCATCTAATTTACAGTGTCCCACGCTCCGAGAAATTTCAGAAAACTTTTTCTCGTACAAATTGAGCAGCTCATCAAGTGCGTCATTTGATTTCCCACTGATTTTAATCAAATGAAGTGGACGTTCCAGTTTTGAGTCAAATTTGGGTAACTCGACATCGGGAGCCTCTTCAATGATCACGTGTCCATCCGTGCCTGTTAAATAAAGTTTTATGAACACGTTGAATTTTGATTGTGAAATATTGTGGAGCTTATGACCAACCTGTTATTCCAAATGAGCTGACTCCAGCGATCCGTGGTACACCTGAAACCTTAGGCCACGGCAAGTTCTGCATTGGTATCACTGCCGGAATCGCGTCTAAGAATATTTCTGGGTTCAGTGTCTCCAGGTTTCGATGCTTGGGAATAACTTGATGTTGGAGGGCCAGCACGGTTTTCATTATGCCAGTGATTCCCGAACATGATTCTGAAGATAGTAATTATGCCATATTGACTAGATGGACGTAATCATACCATGTCGGTTAAATTGACGTAATTCTGCCATGTTGATTAAATGGACGTAATAATGCCATGTTGATCAAATGGACGAAATTATGCCATGTTGATCAAATGGACGTAATTATGTCATGCTGATAAGCGTGTGCGCGTAATTTCTTACCTGTATGGCCGACGTTCGTTTTGACTGAGCCAATGACAAGTGGCTTTGTTCTCCCTGGGGCAAGGTAAGCTTTCGTAATCGCCGATATTTCCATGGGATCACCGACTGCGGTTCCAGTTCCATGGGTCTCTACGAAGCTCACCTGAGCTGGATGTACATTGGCGTCTTCAAGAGCTAGCTTCATTGCCATTGCCTCGCAGTGAACTGTCGGAGTACCCATGCTTCTACTCAGCCCTTCCTGTGTCACAGCCGAACCTGTGATGCTTGCCCAGATATTGTCACGGTCACGAAGCGCGTCACTCAACCTCTTGAGAACGAGCACCCCGCATCCCTCCGCCCTTCCGAACCCATTAGCCTTGGCGTCAAATGTCTTACAACGCCCATCTGGGGAAATAACCTGCTCAATCATGTTGCTCGTGAATGGGTGAAGGATGAGATTAACTCCTCCTGCAACAGCCAAATTCGTTTCCCCACTCCTTAGGCTCCTAACAGCCAAGTCGAGAGCGACTATGGCGCTGCTGCATCCACTTTCGGTGGCAATGCTTGGGCCGGTGAGCCCCAAGAGGAAAGACAGCCTTGCCGCTCCAGCTCCAATACTGTTTCCCATATAAGTCCTGAAAAAATCACTTTCTGCCGAACTCCTTACTATTTCGCTGTAGTCGTTCAACCAACTTCCGGTGAAAATCCCGGTATGGCTGCCGTGCAAGCTCAATGGGTCAATTCCACTGTCCTCGAGGGATTCCCAAACTACTTCGTGAAGTAGTCTTGACTGTGGGTCCATGTATGCAGCTTCCTTTGGACTCACTCCGAAAAATCTCGCATCAAAGTTGTCCACAGGTACAGAGAGAAAGCCAGCTTGTGTCTTTCTCGCTTGGTGAGTGAATCTAACAGAGTGTTTCTTCGTCCAGCGGAATGCTGGCGGTTCGCGAGCAGCCTCATCCCCACTAAACATCAAGTTCCAAAATTCCTCCAAATTGTTTGCTGCTGGATAGCGACAGCTCATTCCCACAATAGCGATTGGCTCGTTTTTACACTTCCTCTGCGGTTTTTGCGAGAGGTGGCCTTGAAGATCCCCAACACTGCCAAGTTTCTCCATGACAGCCGACCTTATCTCTAGCCACGTTGAAACGATTACCTGATCCAGAACACGAACGACATCGATAAATATAAAATCGCCCAATGCATATTCCATTGCCATGCCATAAACAATATTTTTTGTGAGTTTTAAATTACCCCAGAGTTAAAAGGAAGATCCTTTAGCATCTTCAACTGCATGTAGAAATCAAGGCCATCCTGCAAATTGATCATTTGAACAATCCGCCCATGGGTTTGGTTGCTAAGAAAAAAATATAGAGTAAAACGTCGCCCTAAACTATAGTAGTAGTAAAAGCTAAGTATTTAAAGCTAAATGATCAATCCTAACTTGAGAACCACTCCATTGTCCACAGATAATTTTGCCAGCAATGTTGGATAAATTGTTCCCACACTCATGCCATCGATGCCTTGGGATTTCATCCATGCATTAAAATCCGTTTTCGTGAATGCTGGTGAAACGAAAGTTTTAAACAACTTAATTGAGTCATGTCCTTGCAAAGCCAATGTGCATTAGTTTATTGCTCTTACATTTTCCAATCTTAAGTAAATGGTCATGGAGCGATTTGTTTGGTCTACAAACAAACAAAGACAGGTCCAATCGGCCATTCTCGTCAGGGAGAAACTTGGTATCATGTTTATCCTCAAACAATTCATCAGCGTTCTCCAGTAGAACGCAATTACTCGAGATGTAAACCAACTTATCAAACAATTGGATTCCAAAGGGATACAATTTAATTGCAGCATCGGTTCCAATCAAGTTGCCATCCACGATGAATGTTCCATCAAAGAAATTGCTAAGAATGGACCTTCAATAATAAAATTCAAGTAAAAGTAATGTACCGTAATTTCCCTTAATCGACCTGCGAAATCTCTATTTTTTACCTCTTCTCCGACGAAATCTTGTCAGATAAGACTATCCCGATTACTCGAGACGACTTCGTCCGACGAATAGACTCTGCAAGTACGAGAGCATTGTCTGCGTCCTCATCGCATACCGCTGAAGTAATCCAAGCCTCTCTCGTTCCATACGCTACGTTTAAAATAATGAACGTTTTCAAAATTAAAGTTTTCATAAGTAGATACCGTTGCGAAAGGAGCGGCGGAATTTCGACTACAGAGCCTTCCACCCCCACCCTCCAGCAAGCGGGTTAAGATTTTTCACTTACCCATCCCTAGGTATTTCGAGCTGTCCTACGTAAAATTCGCTCCACGCAATTTCTTAACTTATCTTCAATGCTTATAATTTTGTTTTTCCCCAAAATGCTGAACTGAGACAATAATTATGAACATCTTGGCTTTATATATTTAAACAATATTCGATATGCATACGTCATAGGCTTCCAATACTAGCTTGAAATTAGCTCGTGCATGACATGAATACGTAGGTACTTACAAGATAAATATTCATTTCTTTGCCTGATGGTGCCTTTCTTTGCAAACTTCAATTTCAAGTTCACACGAAACGTACCGCTATATGTATAGTACAGTCACAGTCCTCCAGTGTTAGACCCATACAGGTGCTTTCGGCGAAAAAATCACACGCTTTTGCCAACTTGCAGACGATTTTGCAATTTTGATTACTGATTTTTGTACAATGATATTGTCTGTTTTGATTCAATCAAAATTAGGTTGTGCAATGCACAGAATAAAATTAAGCCAAACCAGATTCTAATGACGACCTGGAAATGATGGAACCTGGCCTAATTGTTTAAGTATAGTTTCCACGCTTTTCCCAAGTGAATCTAGAGTCGGAAAACTATCACTGGCACCAACC
Source organism: Akabosia matsudoensis (assembly GCA_019593645.1). Taxonomy (NCBI): domain Eukaryota; kingdom Metazoa; phylum Arthropoda; class Collembola; order Entomobryomorpha; family Paronellidae; genus Akabosia; species Akabosia matsudoensis. The sequence goes on from VICI01000301.1 coordinate 32,091, forward strand.
GGTATTTACCACGGTCAATATACCGTCGGAGAAACGTTATAATGTAGGGCTGCTATTGAGAAGTATTAAAGTCGGTATCGAATTTTTTTTCCTGCACGTCCATCTGGCTAAAACCGTTATTCCTCTGGGCAAAACTGGGATGTCCACCGTACCATGATATCCTGTTGTATAGCATTTCTTTTTCAAGTTCTCCTGACCAACAGAATCAAGCTCATGTAGAAAAAATAATGAAACATATCTTGTCCTCGAGCAAGCTTAAACAAAAGCAGGTCAGGTTTTGCTTTGGAAATGTGAAACATCATTATTTATTACATTCTCATCTCTCCTCAATGTTGATCCAAGCTCCGGTTGCAGGTAGTGGGAATTCAATCATCGTGATAGATACACTGATTATGCGGGAAATTGCGAAATGTTGTTGATTCCAAAGTGTATTCATTATCAAGTTGTTTGTTTAAAATGCAAAAGTTGTGTTGGGTCCCAATTAGTACCCACACGCAAAAATATTTATCACAGATACTTACAGGAAGAAAATTAGGTGCTGCATCAACTTGAGTTGTAGTTAGTAGGTAGGATGAGTGTGAAACTATGGATTCTCTATTCTACCGACACACGTTAATGCGCTCGTTTTGATAAGGTGTGGAGTATAATGAACGTAACAACGGCTAGCCAATTCACTTGTTTATTTTTAGTGTATTAGCTATCAGGTATTCAACATTGAAATTGTTTTAACGTATATTGTACATAGTATACATATCGAGTCAGTGATAGTAGAAATGTCGTATCAATACCAACTTTTTTCCCTGCAATATCGTCCTAACTTCTTGCATTTTTCACACAAATTTTGAGGATGACTTTTGGTCTCGTCTGATTTGTCCAAACCATCTGGAGCTTCGAGGGGTCGCTGTTACGAAGAATATTTTACGAAAGAAAATTAAATATTTGACATATTATTAGCACCTGTTGAACAGTAATACGTTGATGTCGAAATAACCTGCTTGTGAGGGTACACGTTTATTTTGCATCCTTTGCATTCTTGGCCCATGTCCGCCCAGCTATTACCAGACATCCAAGACCTTTTGCAAGATGGGCACAAGTACTCGCCAAAGCATCTCCTTTGACCTTGGTACGGTGTAAGTCCTTTTCCATTCTATTTGAAAGTACAAAATAATTATGTAAATGAAGCACATTTTTATATCTTGTATTGTGTGTATCACAAAATTTTCGATGAAATCTTTACGTTGATACGGCAGTTTTCACGAGAATGGCCAGTCTTCAAACACTTTTCGCAGCAATCCATCCTAAAGAATATAAAATTAATATTAAGGAGATTGATTTGGACCTTGCTCGGTGCTATGCTGCAACTATTGGCTCTGAATTCTCAAGAGAATTGTTTTCAGCGAATCCTCTGTTTTTGACAAAAATGTATCATTTTCCTGCATGAATTTTACCGATTTATTGCGGAGCCAGTTTTGATGAGAGCATATGAGAATGTGATAAGATAAGGAAAAGCGTTATGAAAAACGTTTGGAAACGAAGTTTTATAGTGATAGGAAACAGTTAAACACATTGTCATAATGTTTTTTAAGCTTCTTAGGTGCCCGTGACATTCAACTTTTATGTATGCAGTTGAAACGAGAACACTCGTCAGCGTCGGCCATTCACATTTGTATTTTTCGGTCTGGGTCTGGACTTTTCTACTGCTCATCCAACCAAAATAAACTGGTTTTAACCGTTTCTGCTTGGTTTTTGACAATTATTTGTTTATTTTTCGGTTTCTTCGCGTTTGAAACGGTATGTATTTTTCGTTAAAGATGTTTTAAAAACCGCGGTTTGCGTATGTTATCTTATAAATAAATGAATTGGCTGGTCGTTGTTACGTTCATATATTATATGCTCCACACCTTATCATCATGAAAGACCGCATTAACGTTTGTCGGTAGAATAGAGAATCCATAGTTTCACACTCATCGTAACTACATATATGTATATATATACACATCTCAAGTTGATGCAGCACCTCTTCTTCCTGTAAGTATCTATGATAAATATTTTTGCATGTGGGTACTAATTGGGATCCAACACAACTTTTGCATTTTTAACAAACAGTACTTCGCAGAATGTATATTAGCTTGACGACACCTATGGCTTGAACATTCTCAATACTGTTTAGAAAACGTAGTATGTGATGATTTTTCATGATTATCTTTACTTTGAAACTTATATGCTTGTCCGAATGGGGTAAGTTCTATATCAATTTACAGTAATAAATAACAAGATTGGTTCTCGATTAAAATTAAGATTACCTGTCCCAGAAATTTAAGTTACAAATGGTTACACATCATGAGACATGCATCCAACGATTTCGTTGCAAATGACAACTATTTATTTATAGTATGATCAGGACTACTGATAGGGTTGTTGCTTAGTTAAATTATTAAGACACAAATTTAACATAAACATAGTAATCCAGCTTGTGGCATATTTACTAATGCGTTCATTGATATAATGACAACATCTATCTGCAGGTACACGAAGGTTTGATCTAAATGGAGGAATATAACAATACAATCACCTTGAAGCCAAAAACGGCTAGTTTACTTTCAAAGGAAAGTCAGTGGAATTGTTACTATGCTTTGCTGACTTGGATGAAGGATGCTCTGGTTTTTAAATTGTTTGGTTTACCTTTGTCCAAAATGGCAGCACAAGTGAACCTCAGTACACTAAACGTACAGTTCTACTCTCATGATGTATTGCAAAAAAAACCTACTTTAATATGCCATAAGATTTAAATTAGTAAACGCAGAAAAAAATTACTCTGAAAATATTATCTGAGATATTTGATGGATTTCACAAATTTTAGCAGCGAATGGAAGCAATTCCATCTTGAGCCCAAAAATCAGCGAAACAAATCAGGCTTCGAAAATTAATTGATTTTGCTCTGGGTTAGTCCTTCCATTAATCATGATTCCTCAAAGTGCAGGTACGTTTCCATTGCGATAGTTCAAAAAATGAATTTCTAACGCTTTTAGGTTACGTTTGAAGGGTCATGCGGGCTTCCATGGTATTCATATTCACGGACAGGTCTCTCTTACATGTGACTACTGTCTTTCTGAAAAGAGTCGAAATGTTTGCCACATCTTTTCGAAATCTTGACGATGATGCATAATACAGGATGAAGTTCACAGCAGAGTTGCTCGAAGCTCCAAGGAATTCCAGAAACACAATGTCGACGAAAGTTTTTGTGTATACTTTTTCCAAGATAAGGCCAGTAAGATCAGCAATGTAACTGATCAGGAAGAATATCAAAACTGGGAGGAACATCCGGGCCGGACGAAGTTCATCCCTTACTGAAGAGCACAAACGATTCCGTTGCTCGTTTAGGTGTCTTATCTAAACAATAAAATACATACAATGTGTGAATATAATAAAGGTCTTATAGGGAAGACATTAAGACATGTTTTTGTTTATTGTCAAAGGAAATCGAAACCTTTAAGAAAGAAATGACCGACACAACTGTCATAAGAGGAACAGGAAGATAAATCATAATGTCGTAGCCCAGGTTACGTATAAAACGGCTCAAACTACCGTCATCTGCAGCATCTTCAGAAACGATGACGTAGTCAAATGAACAGTGGTTTGGCGTCGGGCTCGCAGAATCATTACAAAATGTATTTTGAACAACAGAATCCAGAATCATGTCGGGTATGAATACGTAAGAAACAAAGCTGAACACAACAAGTATTTGAATTGTCACTGCTTTAGAACTATTCCATTTCTGATACTGATGGGGCGATGAAACTGCGAAGTATCGGCCGCACGCAATTATCATCATGATGAAGATAGATAATTCTCTACCTATGGAAGTAAAAAATTCTATTTAGTTTTTTTTATCAAGATATTATTATACCCGTTCGCAATTATTTGGGAAATTATTTAACTGACTTAAATAAAACATGTTGTACACAATCAGTGCGAGGGTCAGATAAACTGGGTTTCCTGTATCAATCCATCCATCTACAAGGTAAGGTAGAAAAACAAAATTTGCAGTTCGTCTGAAACAGTTATGAATGTGATTGTGCTTACGAGTAGGTCCTGCTGTTATTGGTACTAGACTGAGTACTGACGAAATACAGCAAACAATATCAACTATAGCCAGCACAGTGACGAGAGTATTGAATGAATTTTTGGGACGGTTGCTCATTACTTTAATCACCAAAAAATTTCCAAATACTCCTGAAAGACTCACAAAGACGACAAGAAATCCAACAAGCGATAGAAATAGATGACCTAGGGTGCCGATTTCAAACATAGGTTCTCCAGTTGTAAACATGAATACCGCTTGGGGACACGTGTAGCATATATTTTGACCATGTTCAATGACACAGTCTTTTTCGGACACTAGGTAGTTGTAGTCACATTCAAACGGAATTGGACGCTCTATCGATTCTATGTCTTCGGTAAGGTTCTCCATTGTTGAACGGTTTGACAGTAGAGTCAATTTTTTTCCTGACCAAATGCAGCAATTTGAATTAATCTTAGTATCTTGAGTAAGAAAAAAAATACTTCCTAGCCGACCGACCGAATGTTTTCAATTTATGCGAGAACTATTTTGGTTTCGATTTCGATCGTTTATGCAACGCGACCAAGTACTTAAGTAGCTGGAAAATGTATATCTTAACATCTAAAAAGGAATTCGTTTTTGGTTTAGACCTCTTTGGTCTAGTTTGGTCAATCCGTAGGGAATCCTTGGATCCAGCAGGGTGTACGACGTAAGATACCATAATTGCTAGTCCTCTGTTTCTGATTTCAGTTCTCTTAGCAAAAAATAGGTTTGTTCAAACAAGGCTTTGCAGTTTTACTCAAATGTCTGTTGGACTGTGTACATGATACAAAGCTTTATTCATGTTTCCATTCAAATATAATGAATTTCATACATGAACATAATCAAGCGATTAATTTAAGAACCATTACTGTCGTATGTGGAAATTAAGCTGTCCATGTTTACTTGTTTAGATTAATACTTGGTTGAAGTCATTGATATCATGAACTGAATCTAATCTAACATAAGTGCCACGCTAGGTCATGTTAATCATTGACTATTAAAACATTTTGCATCGCACAACTTTTTTATTTTCACCGAATGCAGCCATTCAGAATTCAAGAACAAAATTAAAACCACATATACACTAGGTCAACAGTGTATTGACGTGTTCCCTTGCAAAAGGTTCTGATTCACAAAACGTGTGACAGGTTCTAAACTATAATAGGGCTTCTTTTCGTTTTCCAGACTTCGTCAATACGTGGCGCAAAAGGCTCACTTTGTTTATTTTGTCTAATACAATTTTGATTTTTCATGTGACTGCCGTCACAAAACCTGTGCCGAATTTACTAAAAACCACTATTTCCGTGAATTATCAATTATGGAAGCTTGGATCTACTTTGTAGTTAAATCTTTTGCTTTGGTCAAACTTAGTATATACTCTCTTTGAAATCATCTCAAAATGAAGTCAAGAGTTGTTTGGATGTTGACAAGTGCTGTAAACTCGTATTCAATTATTTCACAAGAAATTAGTTAGAAAAAATTCCACAATTTTTAAACACAATTTTATATACTTCAAAGTGGATTCTATTTTCAGTATTTTTACTATATTTCCCTCAATTAGGGTTTTAAGCTTGCTGTATTTAGCAACAAAAACTTCTATGGCTGAGCATTAAGACAATATATCAGATATGTTCTCAAGAGAAAGTGCAGCAATAGAAAATACTAGAATTATGCCACAAATGTCAATGCATTTCCTAAAATCCTTAAATCTCATCGGAATGAATATTTGGCTCGTAAATTTTTGAATTTTTCCAGCAATAGCGTCGTGACAGTAAGCAACTGAATTCCAACGTTTCTTGATCCTTCCACGGTTTATAGCTTCGCTTAGTAAAACCGATTGTTTTCCAAATTCCAGCTGCTCAAATATTTTAAAACCTATTCCGCTACTCGACATACCTTCAAGAAAAAATTGAAACGATTTTGAGTAGAGAAGGGGTTTGTCTATGGACCAAAGGTACGGATAGCTGTTCAACGTTGAATCTTGAAACTCCGACACCACTTTTCTTTCAAGAAGCAAATTCATAACGCTTGCGACTTGTTTCCAATTTTTTTGAAAAATGTTGCCAACATTATCAAATATAACTCCAAATCGATTTTTGATGTTACAAGTTTCCCTGAGCATAGATAAACCGAAACCTCGGGCAGTCTTTTGTAGAAAAAATCGGTTGCACTTTACATTCTTTTCAATGGGAAGGTTGTTCATAAATTGCCTAAGGTCTTGTATCATTTTAATCTTCTCTCGTTTTATATTTTGCTCAGATTCATTTCTGTTTAGGTCTTTCAAGCTGACATACTTGGTGAAAACGGTCTGATCAGTTAGAACTACAAGCTCCTTACTGTTTAGCAGTTCAGAAATTGATCGCGGAAAATCTGGGTCAGCTGGGTTAGTAAAGGAGTCGTAGAAGGAATACAAGTAAAAGTTTCGAAACAGAAGTGTCCCAAAGAGCCACACAACTATGAGAAACGCACCTGGTTCAGTGACACCCCTTGAGAAATCCGTTCCACTTTGTTCGAAGACGACCTCTAAAATCCAAAATCGGGAATACAAACCTTTATTTGCAACCCTAAACAATCGCAGCAGTAAAATCGCGCAAACAATGAAAAGGATATAAACCTCTACTGTCAACGGAGAGCTTATAGACTTCCATGTGTCTTTCTCCATAACGTTATCGTCCCTGGATAATACTAAAGCAAATTTGACCCCATCGAAGAAGTCAACGATGGGAAAGAAACTCGAGTAGAAGGTTGTTTGTTCCGTGGGTGTTCCGATTACGTCTGGCACCAACGTATTAGACGGCTTAAAGTAAATCCCTTTCAAATCCTTATGTCTCAACATGTTCGACAAGTTAGCCCAATGTCCGTATTGGAAAACCATATTTGTTTCGTAGGGTTCAACAATTGAACAAACGAACTTGTACTTTAAATCAACCGGACAATCGTGCCAATCATCGATCTTACTTAACCCAAAGTTGTTTAGTTTTGTATGGAATTTCTTGTCATCCAGTGTTTCAAATAGGGCCTTCGAAATATCCACAATTGAAGCCGGCAACTGCTCAAGCTTTATAGTATACATAACTTGATCGGGTGTAGGATGTGGAACTTTCGGGCAAATATAGCATCCGGTATGTATTTTCTGAATGACTCTGTTCAATACTGTCACTACAAGTAACCGCGATGGTACCATGTATCTAACCATATTGACGTAATTGGCAAGATCTTGAGGCAATTATAAATGCAAGAGCTAAACTTGGTGGCATTTTATGTGTCGCTGCTAAGAAGTCGTAGCTTGGCACGTACCTCCAAACGGGAGAGAAAATGCTTGCAGTTGTGGCATCTTCTAAACTATCAAATATATCGTCTTCATCTCTGGCATCGAGGCCTAGGTGATGAGGCCGATTCAGAATCAGAACAGTGCACACCTGCGAAAATCTCGTTGTGTTGTGTAGTTTTCGATGGTTATACAGTTCTAAGATAGTTGGAGCTGTTTTTATTGTTGTTTGAACGGACAATGAGTTAGAAAACAAATATGACAAATCACTGGGATCTAGAGGATGTTGAAGATAGCGCCGTTCGTGCCGCTCGATTTTTTCGTAACAGTTATAGACAGTACAGCTTCCAACACAGGATGAAAGTATGCCATTTAAATCATAACGGTGCATAACATCTGCCACGGCGAACTTGAAATTTACTTGCAGAAAGATTAAACCTGTAAACCCGAATCGTGAACAAAAAATCATTTTTGTTTGTAAGTTACTATAATAATTGTACGAATCGTGAAGTGTAACTAAACTTGGTTTAGCATGTATGAAAGTTTCAAAGAAAATGTACTGCCCGTGAAGTAGCTTCTACGGATGGACATGTTCGTTCTTTAACGTATCGTGGAATGACGAGGCTACGATCCTGCCTTAAATTGTTTCTGAATACTTATTGGAACAAGGCCATGCTCAGCACGTACTTCACCCGTAATGCTTATTTTTTTCAATTGGAGTAGACAAAATTTCAGTTTTGAAAATTCTTCTGAGCTTAGCACCTTTTTTCCTCGTCTATGTATACGATGCTGTCTTAAATTGTTTCTGGATACTTAATGGAACAAGGCCATGCTCAGCACGTAGTTCATCTGTACTGCTTACTTTTTTCAATTGGAGTATACAAAAATTTCTGTTTTGAAAATAGTTCTGAGCTTAACACCTTTTTTCCTCGTCAGATGTAATCACCCACTCTTTACTGTCACTTACTTCTGCCTAAAGTAACTACTTCAAGCTTCTTAAAATGTAATAATGGAATTATGTAAGCACCCAAAAAATTGTGCGATTAAATGATACAAATTTGAAGCTTTAAATTTGATGCTTGGGTCGTGTCATGCATCCATTGTAAATAACATTATAAACACATATGTTATGTAGCCGCTTCTTATTATACTTCAAAATATAATTACTTTAATCGATTAAAACAGAAATCCCTCTTCTCATCCAAAATTACTTTACGTTGAGTAATGTCCCACATGTTGTGTTGAGTAAACAACCTGTCAGCCATACATCTCCATTTGTCCTTCAAGAATACGCACTGCCTCTGCAATTTCATCCCCAAGATTATCCATGTCGCTGTCATCTTCAAATTCCTCATTCGGCTCTACCTGCACCCTCTTTCGTGGCCTACCTCGTGGTCGTCGTACGCTCATCTGACTCCTCTCTTGGTCCCTTATTTTTCTCTTGATTTTCTCCGCCTCCGTCCTTGGCTTCTTTTTCGTCTTTTTGGGAATGTAGCCCGGCACGTGGATCCTCGTATGCTTCCGCAAATCATCTTGAGCTTTATATTTTCTATGACACGTTTCACATTCATACATGGCGATCAGCGAATGGCTCTCTTCGTGCCTTTTCATGTCAGATTGCTGTCGAAATGCACGGTCGCAGAGCGTACACTTGAAAGGCCTCTCGCCCGTGTGCAGTCGCACGTGAAGAATAAAATTTTTCTTGCATTTGAAGCCCTTTCCACATTGCTTACAAATAAACGGCTTTTCATTCGAGTGTCGCTTCTGGTGATCCCGGAGTAATGACACCGAGCTAGCCTGGAAGCCGCACTCTTCACAGGTAAACTTGCCAGTATGGGATTGCATGTGGAGTCGAAGGGAACTTTTACTGGCCAGGGTTTTCCCGCAAACTTCACAAATGACACGCCCAGGTCGATGGTGGGTGGCGACGTGCGCCCGAAGGGCGATTGAGTTTGGAAAATTTACATTTGAGCATACGACGCATGAAAAAGGGATGGGATTGCTCGTGTGGAGAGCTTCATGAGCGGCGAGATCTTCACGGGGCAACGCATGTGCGCAGTATGAACAGGTTTGAGTGTTATCTTTGGAGATTTGACGATGTTGGCTGCGGCTGTGGTCGTAGAGGGACAATTTGGACTTGAAAGACTTCCCGCAATCCGGACACAGGAAGGTTTCGTTGGAGATGATGTGCAGTCGGCGAAAATGGGTTTCCAAGTTGTACTCACTTGAGAAGGCGCGGCTGCAAACGGGACATACGTGTGGCATTGGGTTGTTTTCATGGATGGCGAGCACGTGGACGTTCAAGTTGTACTTGTCGTAGAAAAAACGGGAGCAGTTGGATGGATCCACGGTACAAAATAATTTCTCGCTGAGGTTAACACGCTTCCGGAGGAATGGCAACCCATAGTCAGGTTGCTGCTCGTCCTGACCAGAGAGGGGATCGACTTCAGATACCTCCTCATTACCACTTGTTGCTTCTCGGTAGGAGTCGTCGAAATTGGAACAGTCATCTTGGTCATGGTCGCTGCTCTCTGGAATGTCATCTGCTGGTGGTGGCGTCGGATGAGGTAACGTGGGAACTACGGCTTCTTCCTCGGTTTGAGTGGAAGAGTCTGATGTCGACGGAAGGGGACGAGATGAAGTACCAGCAGCAACTATCGTTTTCGTTGTTGTTGAAAACGTTTCCCACAACAGACAATCCTGGTCCAGTTCTAAAATGAGTAGAACACAAAAATTTAGTAAACATGGCTTCAAAAATTTAACACTTGAATATCCATACTTACTTTCATACAAAACCTTCACAATTTCGTCATAACTAAATTTCTTCCCGGTCAGACCCTCTCCTCCAGTGTCAAAAAGATGACAAGATACACTCAACTTGTCCCTGGCTTCAATTTGGAAATAATTGTCGCTCAACCTCGAGTAAACACTTGACTGGAACCTCAGCAAGCTTTGCTTAATTATTTCCAACTGGTCCAATAGGGATATTGCTTTCTCCAACTCAGATACACAACTCTCACAGTATTTCCCTTTATCAAAAACATCTTTGAACGGGTGCTTAGTTGACAAGCCGAAAACAGTACAAACTGTTGTTCCACACGGTTTTGAAACTGATTTCCCTCCAGCCTGGCGACACAGTAAACATCGACCTTTCACAGGCCCCATTTTCAGGAACAATTTTTAAATTTTGAAATGATAAAAACGCGAGAAATGAAATTCCTCTTTTTTGCTTTCTTTCAAAGCCGCTGTAAGGCAAACAAACAATACAGCTGCTAAATTCAGCTGCCGCGTTAATCTCAAAGTGCCCCATTTGTTCATTCTGTTTCCTTTGTTTCTCCCTGAAGCTTTGAAAATTGACTCTCATCGTGATGTTGCTGATGTTGATGTTGTGTGAAGCTCTTGAATTTACAAAAACCTGCATAAAACAAGCTAGAAAACAAAACGACTCAAGTTCGCTTAACGTTCTTGCCACCAGTGTCAAACGTATGGAAGCATGTATCAGTCGAAGATGTTTTAATTTCCAAAACACGTTTCTCTAAAAATGCATCTTAATGGGTAACTTGTAGTTCATTTTCCTTTGTAATCATTGCTCAATTATCACAATGAGTCTTGGCCAGATAATGATCCACTTGAGCATAATTATACGGGTGGGTTCAGCTTTGCTCACATTAAAACTGCCAATTACATTAACAAGAGTTCGATTAGATATGGAGCTAAGAGGTTTAAAATTCCTTTCAGAAACAGGTTTTTTTCTTACATCCTTCCAGGCGAATCCAACAAATTGAAAAAATATTCATTTCATGAAAAGTGCCAGCAAAAAAACTCTTATTTTCAGTCGCTTGGCGTGTTACCCCAATAGAATATTAAACAAGGTTCGGCTTGTAAAACTTGAAGCTGGACAGGTTGTCAATCGAGCTGAGGACTCACGTCAGCGTGTCAGCTACTAGATAAGAATATGCGTTTCACGATCAATTACACGTTTACGCTCAAGAAACAAGCACGCCTAAATACCAATCTGCGTGAAGGTTTAACACCAGGTCCAACAGGGGAAAACAAATAGAATTAATCGAGATAGCAAATAAAAACAATAAAATGTTTATTGAAAGTCGTAACTTTCAATTAGGCTTTACAGTCCGGCCTTTATTTCTTTATTAATATCTTTATTTTCTTGGCGAAATTTTTTACAATTGTTGCGAAAAGTATTGGAACAAAGAAATAGACAAACGATAAATGACAGACTATATTGTAAAAAATCAAACCCGAAACTGGAATAATTTATGTCATTGATAATTAGCATCATGCAAACAAATTCTTGATGACTCGACTCATAGCGTGTGTGTAAACCGAATTTTGTATAAAAATGTTTAAATTAAAAAGCGTATTGTTTTGTATTTTAACATATTTAATGAGTTCAAAGTATGCAGTAATTATTGCTGATTTGCGTCAACGTTCATTACCTGAGAGGGAGGAGGTTTTCATAGGTAGTGCGTGTTAGTATTTAACACATAAGTACAGGGAGCTCAAGATATATCTCCATATTTACTCTTAATAAAATGTTTTCTAAACGGGTTCGAGTACTTGAGGTTGTTTGAAATGCTCAGGAAATATCTCCCTATTTGTCTAACATGGCTCATTCTTCTCGGTAAATCAATTCGAGTTCGAACAAAACGAGAGCTCAAGATATTTTCAAATGCGAAAACTAAAAAATACCGATGGAGAAGCGAAGACAGCTGTTTCCAGCTGTGATTGTTCATTTTCTCCCAACACTTGTTTTTTCGATTCGAAAATCTTTGTAATTAAAAAGCTTCGACATTCTTTAGAGTGGAAAACGGTTTTATTTTTTAAATACGGAAACAACATAGGATCATCCAACTCATTT
>VICI01000302.1:0-44303 GCA_019593645.1 Akabosia matsudoensis
CTTTACTGCAAAATTCAAGAATGTACTGCGTCTCAGCTACTCTTAATCATGGCGACTTTTGTAACACAAAGTAAGCCAAACGGGTTTGGAGTATCTAGCTGCGTTCCGTAACAAAATTTTATATTTCAGCAAATTTTCTCCGGAAAATATTAGAAAATGCAAAGTTTTTTGAATCTGTTATTTCTTGTCCTATTTTGATGGGTAATTTATGCATTTCACTGAGAACTTAAAAGAGCTAGGATGTATGTAATTGAAATTTATAGTCCGAAGCTTTCGAACCAACCTGCACTTGTGGTGGATCTCCTTTTGATTTGGCTCATTGTCAAGAATCTTACAAACTATCAACGTCGAATGATTAACGCGTGAAAAAATACGTTTGAAACGGTTGAAAAAAATGTGGAATTTGTACTCATTACGGGAAGTGGGCCCACGGAAAGGACAGGTGCATGCGACAATTTTTTTGTCTATAATGTTCTCACTATCATAGACATTCGTATCGTAACATAATATCCTACCAAGTTAGGCAAGATAATAACACGCGGCACGAGAGAGGTCTGTGGCAAAAATATGTGTGTCATTTCTTCGACCATTTAACCGGGACCAGACAACACAATGTATCACAAACAATAAATATTAAATTAATTTTTTTATCATAAAAAGGGTACAAGCATCTCATACAAGTCGTCAAGATATTTTTTTCTCATAGCTCTCCTTGTGTGCCACTTATAGACGACGAGAAAAAGGATGACAAATTTTTTATGATTAGTTTACCCGTGCAATTAGCACTACACGCAGACAAAATAACAGGATTATGTTTCAGGAGTGACTATAAAGCCAAAGTAAAGGAAAATTATGTCGACTGCACGCATATTGCGTATGAGGGAACTCTCTAAGTAATTAGCCGCTCTGCGGGTATTTTTGTTGATGATTAGTTTTACGCTGCTTTGAGGTAAAGTAGTGATGCAGCCATTAAATATATGGTTTTTAGTGATTAGTACATGTAACTCATGTATGTTTCATTTGTATGTTTATAATTGTGAAATAATGGGCTGCACACGTGTCATGTAATATTTGCATGGCTTTTTTAGGAAGGTAACCGCCATTAGGACTTAGTCATCATTTATGAGATAATAGTTGGTGTCCGCGGTGGGCCACCTGTGTTATGTACAGAAGGGGAAGTGGTCCAATAACATGATTCAAAAAATATATATGCACACTTATTTCTTGACGTTTGTCTTGCATATTTATTTATAGTTATTACAGTTTTAAGATTGAAGTATTAAGACTTAAGACCAATATGCATCCGGGTAATCTCTATAATATTGCATTGTTGATGGTAATAATGTCTATAGGTTTAAAAATTGCACTTCATTTCATTATGTTTTGTTGTGACCTGATTCTTGTGCTTGAAGTCTCCCACAAGACTTACAAATTCCGATGAAAATTTCAAAAAATAAAGATTTTTATTTTCTGGTTACGACCACATTAGCGCTAACAAAGGCATCCATAATTCAAATGAGCGACTAATGAATAAATCGTGTTTCCCGCAAAGTTCACCTCTGAATTGAATAATATTTTTTAATAGGAAAATCACACACTGTGTGAGTGCACCTTTTACAACGTAAAATATTACTCTGATCGACTGTTTGATCATTAAGTATATGATCCAGTCACGGCAGTGTAATAATCTGATGGCCATGATGAATTGTACACGCAAACACCTCTGCTGGAAGATTCATTTTTCTTATGCATTAGATTTATCTTGTGTTAAAGCAGTTATTTTTTTGCACGAAAAGAAAAAAAAGTGAATGCTGGCATGGCTAATGTGCTGCGAAAAGGTATAAGTTAAAAAGCAAATAATATTTTTGTTATTTTATTAAACGATTTGACTAAACTGATAGGGTTGTGGACTCTTAAACAAGACATACGATATGGCCATTGGTTTGCTTATTTTGAAAGCGGCACAGAAAAAAAAATCTTATGCGATAAGTTTACATCAATGGAAAGACCATTAGGCTTGTGTTAGTTTTATCCAGATGTTACGCGTTACACAAGTATGACCTGCGACCATGCGGAAGTAGTATTATTTGAGCCGAAAGATCACTCATGATTAAATACTTGTACAGTCAAAATACAATAAATATAACAGACAGTTATGTACTATAAAACTTGACTTAATATTGATTTACCCCAACAAATGGTAAATTCCTTTAACTACATCAAAGCCGCGGACGAACCCCACAAAAATTATAAACCACAAGCAGTTTTTCTTGGACGCCTGAGCATTGAATTGTGAAGAAAAAGACGGAGTTTTGAATAGGGATGAGCTTCAGATTTTGAAATGTTGCATCGGTTTTTTAGATAAGAAAATGCAGTCAACCGTTTGACCTTTGTTATCTTATCTTATCTCACTGCAGTCAACTTACAAAATATCACTAATCTTTTTGCAGTACTGCTTCTGGTAAACACTCTCTCTTGGTCTCTTGTGATTGTCAACATGTGTGGCGATCCTTCCCTTTATTCTGACTGTAACCAATCTTGAATAATGCATGAAGTAAGCTTTATCGGTGAACTTTATTACTTAAATCTGTCCGTATCTTAGCTACTACTCTAATCGCCAAGAAGACCACTTTCTTATCTTCATCTACAATTCCAGTTGTAAATTTAATGCTTTCTTGTTGACTGCACTAATGTCCACGTCGTTAAACCGAACAGACAGGGGACATTAGCCAGTCTAATTATGAAAACCCCATTACGTGAAAAAAGCTGTGCTTCCTTTTGTTTTTTTCTTATACATATTCCATTTTTAATCCAGTCGGTCGTAACGATAATAAAAATTGTAGGACTCACGAAAACACTCAAAAGCCACTCCTTTCCCGCTGAGCTTTAGAACTAAGTTTGTCTCCAATTTTTAGCCACGACAAGATTTTTCTGTTCATGAAGAAATTTGAGTGTTTTGTCGCCTATAAAATTTGCTGCAAGGGTTTTTTTCATGGCTTTGGAAATTTCAAAATAGTCATGACAACGAGTTTACACTATTAAAACCTTTTTCTGAAGGGAAGTCTTGTTCATGGAATAAGTACAAATGGTAATTGACACAGCATATTACATACTTGCATCAAACTTAGGATTTTCTTTTTTTCTGATCATTCTACGTAATTAAATGCATAATATTATTAGGTAGGGTATAAAAATGATTGTCGGTAAAAGTAAATTTTTAATACAAATTTCAAAAGAATCAATCCCCATTTGCTTTCTTTCTCCTAAGAATGAGGAAGTCTACAACTCAATTTAATTTCGATCAATATTTCTTTTAAAGCAATAATTCTGATGTTCAGTGGGTTTTCTTTGAAACTAATATTAGTATACCTTTCAAACGTTTGACTTGCTTTCTAAGAAAAGATATTGCGGTTTACCCCCTAATACTAGGCTACGGCCGATCTTTTTCAGTTCCGTTGATGTTTTGGAGCTTTTGTGAATACAAAAATCATTAAAGCCGCTAAATTATAAGTTATTAATCGAAGAATTCTTGAACCCGAACCTTTTGAAATCCTCAAGAAACACCTTTCTTAATTCAACAATTAACGCGATCAACCACGAGTTTAATATTCCATCACTATTGTTCGCAAGCCAAATGGGATTTTTTTTTATGGTTAAGAGGTTCCTCTTGTTGGTGTTGAAATTACCTATTATTAAGATATTCGCCGGTAACATCGTTTCTTTGAAGAAAGGTTTATCTAAGAAGCAAGCAGGAATTTTATTTTCATGAAAGGGCTCTAAATGAATGAATCGCAAGACACAACAGTTGCAAAGAAAAATCATATTAGCAGGGCAATAACCATGATGATGAGGCTATATAAAACGGTACTGCAAAACCAAGATGAGGATCGTCTTCAGGTATAATTTTTAAAAGCGTATCAAACCAGAGCTGGTAATCACTATGAAAAATGTGCAGTTAGTCATTCTTTGTGTTGCAGCTACAACACAGCCGTGAATTTTTGCACTATCAAATTCCCATTGTGTTTCTATCAGTGGCAGGAAATCAACGCTGCTGGGCGAAACAACTACGTGGTGCAAATATGTTTTGCACTTGAGTCCTTGACGCGGCTGGCAATATCCAGAAAATCTTGGATACAATAATTTATCGGCCATATTTTATATCCTAATTATAGTTGTTATCTTATATGTGGCAAATTAGTGGATGTGTGTGATGACAGACGGGTTTGTAATTGAGTGGCTGAGCGAAGCAAAGAACCGGGATTGTTACAAGATCGTGTATTATGCTACAAATTTCAACGTGATGAGCTAAATCTTGAAAACATTTGTGTGGTTTTGTCTTAGGTTCTGAAACAAAAAATTGGATTCGTATTTTATAAGTAGTCAAGGGCTTGTTTAGTGCCTTACATGACGACAATGTTTATAAGAACTGAAAATATACAAAATAATGGGCTAAATTATAATACAATTTGAAAAAACAAAACGCATGTGTTGGTGAAAAAGTCCGCGGAACAATATGTTTAAAAAGTTTTAGATAAGTGGAACTTGGCGATGAGAGATGCCGGTTCTTAAGAATTTTTCGAAAGAGATAGGAAGAGCAGCAAGGGAAGAATAAGAACAACATTGTACGGAAACACTCAAGAAAGTTGAATCCAGCTTCCAAATGTTTTCATTGAGTATTCATAATGCGCATTGTAAGCAAAACAGGAAAGATAGAAAAATAAAAGCAGATTCGTGATGAAATCTTATATGTAACCCGGAGCCATTCAGTGTTTACTTTAAGAAAATTTGGTACTCTCATCGCCTCATACGACAGATATAACAAGACTCGTATGGCTGGATGTGTGCACTCAGCATTAGTTTGGTCACAGTTGTCAGTCATGTTCTAATGTGGAATTCAAAAATAAATGTAGAAAAGTAAACAAAGTTTTTTATGCAAACAGTAGCCATGAAAGTTTGATTTTCGGTAAGTTACAAGCAAATACCCGACGGGGTTGGGTAAAAAATGACGTCGTGCTGATTGCGGTCACATTCGTTGAAACCTTACCGTGCACGGAAACGCAAAAGAAAAAAATAGAAAGAGAATCGTCATCAGCAATTTTTTGACGCAGCATGCCTGTAATAACGTGAAAGACATTTGGTTGAACTTGAGATTATCGTTTTAAAAAGGAATCACGTAGAAAATGAAATGTGATTTCTATTGAAATATTTTAGTACCGAAAAACAAGAATGTTTCTAAGGACTGACATAGGAAGAATGATATGCTGACGGCTCTTAACGAAGATAGCGTCTTGCGGGTGCATAAAAAAGACATTATGGAGAAATATAAGGTGTGACATTCTGACACGACAAAATGGCTTCTCAAAATAGGAGTTTAGTGCGGGTTTTTGGAATGACTCGGAAATATTTTCGTGTACTACGGTTCGGTGTGAACATACAGGCGCAGTAGTTATGAGACTATTATTTTTAAGTGTGGATTTTGAACTCATAAATGTAATTGGGTTGCACCAGAATTCAGGTTTTTCGAGTTGAAAGAAAGCTTTAAAATTGAGATAGACCGATGTGCGTGCTAACGAAATTTTCAAAAGTTTGGAGATTTACTGTCGTACTTTTTTATTCTATAGACAAACAGCTTCAAAATGCGACGAAAATTATGGCCGAGGATGACTTGAACCTTGAGTTCAGCGTAAGTGCCTGAATATCTTTATGAGATAAGACTTAAAGAATAATTTGTTTGCACACGCTTTTCTTTAGTATGTAAATGCATGGGAACTAATGTTTGCTGCCGAAGCTACATATGTAATTGGGTACATTGAGAGAATTTATGTTGGTGAGTTATCGCAAATTGCATGGCATTCGCTTGGTTACTGAAAAGTTTAACATAATTTCAAAGACCAAGAACCCCGACCAAACATGGCAATGATGTTGGGTTTGAATCAAGGGTTATCAATTATTAACTCTTCTACGATTTGTTGGATTAACTGTAAATTTGGTGTAGAGGTTTGTTCCGACCTAGCGGTGAAATGTATAGTTTCTAGTTTGAATCAGTTAAGCCCTTCAGGTTCCCGAATTAGTTTTTTTGTACAAAATGGGAACGCTTGTGCCTATACTAGCTACATTTTGCATAGAGGTTCACTGGGACCCTGAGAAACGTTTCTGTAGACTTTCATGCATTTTAACATATCTGCAGGTGCTCGAATTCGTTTTTGCTAGAACAAGGAAATGCTTTGGCAAATTAGAATCAGATTTGGACAGACGAGACATGGAATATTTGGCATCTACATCGAAAAAAGTATTAATTTAATTTTACAAAACATGCATGTGTGTTTAACGTTCGGTGCTGAAGTAAAAAATATTGCAAAATTGGTGTTTCAAAAGACCACTTCCACAAAAAATGAGCAAATATCATCAAACTCGATATGGGGGAAGTCAGTAACTTATTACAGCTGTACTTGCTATAGTTACTTAGAGAAAAATAATAAAAAAATAACCCCACCCGACCAAAAATGAGCAATATTTAGGAGGAACCCATGGCTCTGACGGATTCAGAGCAAGTTTTTGGAGCTTTTGGACCTCTTTAAGTTTAGAGGGTCTTAAAAGATAACCGTATGCCAAGTTTCATGCTATTCCGTTGCACCATGTGGAAATGGCAAGGGTCTCTACTCTGCATTGCAAGTTTCTTTCGATCGGAAAGGGCAATTTTTTATTTTTTATTTAATTGACAACCAGTATATGGTGTAATAAGTTACTGACTACCCCCATACCAAAGGCTGGTGGCGTAGACATGTTTTGTAATGGATATTGGAAAACTAAAAAATGTGTTTGCATATCAAAAGAATTGTTGGATTATGAACTATCCAGTTATTTATCTAACTGTTAGCTAATGAGAATCATAACAGGATATGCCAAGGGTGGAGCAGGCAGTTTATAGCCCACCGACATAATTTATAGCAGAAATGACGCTGTATTTGGCACTTGTACCTGGTCACTCCTAGGCTAATTTCCATTATTGTATGTAGTTTTGTCTGTTTCGGAGATATCATTGGAACCGTCTATCGAAAATAAAAATATCGTGTATT
Source organism: Akabosia matsudoensis (assembly GCA_019593645.1). Taxonomy (NCBI): domain Eukaryota; kingdom Metazoa; phylum Arthropoda; class Collembola; order Entomobryomorpha; family Paronellidae; genus Akabosia; species Akabosia matsudoensis. Next base: position 7,077 of record VICI01000302.1, read on the forward strand.
CATTATTGTAAGACTTTGGCAATGAAATTGTAATCGTTTTCGTATGTTTATTTTAACTATCTTTTTTTAAATATGCTACACTTATGAACCCGTCTACATTTGTTAATATATGAAAGCTATTCGAGTTTGCAATAAATACTCTCAATTCAATTATGATATGATTTTGCTAACTGCTACCACACTAGGCACTTAATTTGGCAACACTCGGCAATCACAGTCTTCCTTTAGGAAATTGAGGATTGGATTTTGCCATCGTTTTTGGATTTTTATCGTTGTCAGTGCATCGGAAAATATCTGTAAAGTATTGTAAAATACGAAGACAACCATCTTTGTAATATGTAACTTGATAACTAATTTACCTTAACTTTTGGTAAGATGAGCTGCTCACAACGTTTCGTTTGAATAAGTGGACAGAACTACCTGTTTCACTAACCTAAACCACCTTAAATGCTACGACAGCGATTCTTGTTTTATCCGAATCAACGTTATGAACCCGGTCTTGTTTCATTGTCTGATTTTGAGGAAGTAAGAAAAAGTCACGACATTCAGTTTGAAAGCTATGACCAACAAGCATATTATAATGTTTCCCTCAGAAAACATATAAATCTGTCGAAATTGGTATGTCGTTTATGCATTCCAACGTATCAAATCTTATCTTTCAAAGCTATAAAAATCATTTATATGTCAAAGACATGCTTCCAGAATTGATTTCAGGAAACATATCGACAAATACAACTTATCGCTGGTATTTTTTGTTATCTTGAAAAAGTTGGCTGTGATAGCATGCTAATCCTATCAAAAGCGTGACATAAGATTTATCATGAAACAAATCTTTTTATTCGGTGTACCACCACCATCTCTTGTACCACTCCTTCCTTGGCCTAGACTGCATAGGAAAATGACAAGAATTTTAATGCTAGCATTGCAAAATAGAAAAGTTTAAAAAATCGTAACGTTATTAGTTCAAAAACATTCATACATACATTCAGATTAAGCTATGCTTTCCGCGTGAATTCAAATACCAGGCTGTGAAGCCCACACAGATAAATAAATAAAAAATTTATTCATGAATCATATGAGGAGAGAAACAAGTTGTTTATCCTCAATCAATAATACTTTGTCTTGAAAGGGTGCATGAACTTTTTGGCTGGAATCACTGAAAAGAACGTTACAAACGAATATATTTTGCACAGCAGACCGCCAGTCACTCCTATTTTATTTTCTGCTTGCACACCACAGCTTCGAAAAACATTGCGGGGGTATGTTTGTNACTCCTATTTTATTTTCTGCTTGCACACCACAGCTTCGAAAAACATTGCGGGGGTATGTTTGTGCGTAAGTAAGCATGACATTATTTTCACGCACTTTACTCCCTCTTGGTGCTGTGTTGCTCATCTTATGCAAAAATTTGGTGCAGAGACATTGCCAAGTGAAATGTGTGCAGTTTTAAAGAGTTGACAGATTTTCGTTTGTAAGTTGTTGTCATAATCTCGACTCCTTATCCTGGCATGGTTGTTTGCAGTGATATGGTCATTTTTTAGAAGAGGCGTCGTCGTTGTCGTCGTATCTCTTGCATTCCTGGCGTGAATGTGCATATATCACAGTGCGTACAAAACAGTCAGCATTGCACTCACACAAGCAGTCACGGAATGAAAAACGAGTGTGTGATGTCCTTTACTGGCTTGAGTAGGGCCAGCATACAAATATTTCTTTTCCTTCCTTCTATATATTCTCGACATATTTCCCGTTTTTATCTTTTTTTACATATAAGCAGATTTGAAAACCAGGAAGAATTTTATTTCGCTGAGTAAAGCAGATCTTTGCAGTGTGCCACTATTTCCTTTCAATCTCTGTACAAATACTGTTCTGACTATGTATTTTATTTCATACTCTATATTGTCAAGAGACTGGGAAGATTGCTGAAAAGAAAACACTCCTATTTTCTCAAGATTGCTCTCATGACTCCCTCAAGAGATTGCGATAGAATGACATTTAAAAAGAATGTAATGTTCAGATAGCTCACTACGATTGTACACCGTCAGCCATAAAAGGACCCCTCATCTTTTGTATAAGATTTAGTTTGCAGCGCGACGTAAAAATGGCGTCCACCAAAACTGCAATTAGCAAACGCTCAGCAGCATCTTTGCGATAAACGTTCAAGTGTATTTTCATTCTTACAGCATCTCATCTAAATTGCCCAGGATTACTATTTAAAAGTACTTTAAATGTATTTGCAGTGAAAATATACAAAATCTCGTTGTAGAAATTGAAGAAAGATTTATCAATAGCAAAATGTGTTGAAAAGTCAATTCAAGCCAGCCATCCCCATGGGATTGAGGCTTACGCAACAACGCAACTGTTTTCCTAATTGAATTTCACTTAAAGAATCATCCGTGGCTGTCGATAAACGCTTCGAGAGATGCGTCTGTGCAAAGCTTGGCTTCATATTTTTTTCGCCTGTGTACCATTCGTGAATGGCTTTATGAGGTAGTTCCCCGCTTGTATGACTAATATGCTAAAAAGTTCATTTTGACTAATCTATTGCTGGTTTTTAAAGCTTTAATTTGTAAAACCGCCGTGAAAACTGCTACTGACAATGCTGACATCATCGTGAATAAACTAGCAAAGAACCACTGCTATCAAAAAGCAGAGTGCTACTCAATTCACAGCTTATTCAACAACTCCCATGATTGGTTTGAATAGAGAAACACACACAAAGTGTTCATCATTAATCTGACCAGCTTTTGCAATTATGTGGCGCATAAATTTTGAAACTACGTTTAATTCTGATACCCTACTGTATTATAATCCCTATTTTGCTATAGACACCAGTACAAACGTCAAAGGACTAAACACTTAAGAAGAAAGGTGCTTTCTTTAGACAATTTAATAGCTACTTGGTGGCCTCAGCCGAACACGATTAAAAATTATGAAAGAATTTTTAAAAATAAGGCTGGATATACTAAATGCTGCATTTTTTCAAGTATTACAGACATTTTTCACATAATTTAACCTCTTGTTCTAAGGAAAAAAATGAAAACACTTATACGCAGTGTGTGTAGTAAACGAATGCGACTTTATTTTAAAAACTTTTTATTTGGCACACCTAAGCATGCATAGTATTCGCACATGAGAAAACATTTGGTCTATTGTGATAGGTTATTCAGTATGCGGTGGATGCTACTTGATTCTCAGTCTCAGCACTCAGTTTTCCGCATTTTTTTAAGAGCTAGAACATTATTTCTGGGTAGACAAATAAAAATTGTTTCGCGCAGGAAGCGGAGCACCAAGTTGTTGTTTTTTAGCTAACACTCCTACTTCCTCACTTGCGATTCTCTCAAGAGCTACTCATCTCCGACTTTTTGTCATTTTCTCTCTGGTGAGTAATCTGTAAAGGAAAAACAGTGATGTTAACCGAGTTGGACAATTTCGTTAGCTGGTGGTGGTGAGGTACATTGTAGCTATTCTGGTGAAAAAAAATCTGCGAGTTGAATGTCCAATAATAAAAAAGTTGTAGGCATTCTTTTCACTTAGTCTTGTTGATTCTTTATGTGATTACTCCTGAGAGCGTTTTTACACTTGCTAGTAGTAAAATAGAAAATGTTACCCTCATCATTATACCTACCGGCAAAAACACTGGAGGTTACGAATTAACCTCATTTTTAGAAAATTCACACGTTTAACCATAGCAAGTCGTCTTTATACTCTTACAAGAATTAGATGGCACTTTTGATATTCTTCCGCGAGTATAGTTCACAGGAAAACAGTTTGACATACAACGTATTTGCTAAAATCCACATCGCCATTTATATATTTTCAGAGTAAATATGGAAGACAAAAAAATATAAAATGCCGATTATTCTCCGCTCTGCAGTAGCACTAGAATAGCAACCGAAGGTTGAATGGTTGCCGTATAAGGTAAAAATAAACAAAGTATGAACTACATTTTCAGTGACAGCATGTTAGGAAAAAATTAGAGCATCCGATGAAGTATGTCTTCTGAGATTCTAATTATCTGTCATGAATGCTCTGAAATTTAATGTCGTCATGATTTGACCGAATTGAAGCATTTTTAAGGAAAAAAATGGAGTAAAAATATAGGTTTGAATTTTATTTGATTAAACCTAGTATTACCTTGCAAGTTGTTCAGAATTGCATGATAGGCAGTAAACGGAACTCGCTTTCTCTGTATAGTTGAAATGAAGCTTGAATTGCACATTTTTACCACTTTCCTGGTAGCCCAAATTGCATCGACATCAAAAACGGTACAACAATGTCAGCCAAGCATGCACATAGGTCCTCGGTACTAATACGTGTGTGTGCGTATCCTATAATTACAGAGAAAACAATGAAAAAATGTATACCAGAGTTGCACATATTTCATTGTTGCAAAAAAGTGGTAGTTTATCGTGTAGCACTCATGGTGCTTGCAATTTTCGATGAAATTTTTATTTGTGCTTTCATGTGAATCTCAAACCGGTAGTTGCGTAATTAAATCACTTCCTTGCTCGTATATGTCTCGGTCTAGCGAGAAAAGTCAACATAATTTGGGATCCGATTGCCTTTTACCCTATTTTTAGCTAACTAATTGCAGCCAGCCGTGGGTCGTGATGATGCCTGCTTTTACGAATAAAAACTACATAAAACTTGCATCGACTTGATGTGCAAAAAACGATAAGAAAAAAGTAAGTGCATCTTTCCTGTTATGCACGATATATTAGTAGGCAACCGAGAAACAAATGGGCAAGAAATCGACAACTGCCAAACAACAAGAAAACTGTGTTAATACTTTACCTCTAATTTTCATCTTCAAGGTGGATAATCAACACAACAAGTCCCTTTCTTTTGTTTACTTTGAAAGTATAAAAATTTAGATGATTCAACCAACGAAACCCTATTTGTAAGTGCTAACTATACTACTAGGAGTTATCTAAATTTTACTTTAGCAGAAAACAACCTCTTTTCAACTTTTGCTCCCGATCGTTGTAAAAGCAAAACGCTAAACACGAACATGAAAAAAAATGCAATAAGGGAATCTTTCCATCTGATAGGAGGCAATACGTCAGAATAATTCTATGTCACTCGATCTTGACAATATTTTTCATGTTGACTTTAAAACGTCAGCTCTCATAGTAGTATATAGCTTGTCAAATCTAAGGATGCTTTTGTGTTCTGGTGTATCCGAGACCAGCACCGGAAGAAAACGCAGTTCCTTGACATAGAATAGAAAATAGCAAGTGATAGGACCTAACATGCCCACAGGAAGGAATTACAAGATATAAAAAATGACAAATGCAGCAGACCGTAATTACACTTGCATCGACCTTCCCAAATAATAACATCCTAAAAAGTAGTAACTAGGGAACCTTCCAAATAAAAAGCAGAAAATGACGAAAGAACATTGTTGTCAACAAGGATAACAAAAGAACGCTTCAAATGTAGTCAGGAGAGAAACAAGGTTGTCATTTTATACGTCAACATTTCAGAGAGGATATCTTAACAGATTGGATAAGAAGAAACAAGTCCATGTTTGCTGGACTATACGGCTTTGTAACTCTTTGCTAAGATGTGATGGTGGGGTACATTGAGTAATAAAACAATCGAGGTAGCATTAATACTCACAAACCACAGCATGAAATAAATGTAGTGGTCAGTTTTTCGTAATCAGAGATGAGAAATGCATACCCGAGTGAACTCTAAGGAGAAGCAAGCACAATGTTTTCACCGTTGTCTTGTAGTGGTGCAGCGACTTCGCTTCAAAAACGTCAATGTCAGTGCCACCATAAAGCTTAAATATTTGCAAAAATGTTTTTGTCAATTGACCCACTAAGCCACTACTAAAATAAATAAACGCTCATACACGATTCTGAAAAGTAGCGAAAGGCGTTTCTGCAAGATACGCTAGAACACGATCTACAAGGTACGCTAAAACACGATCCGCAAGATTCGTTAAAACACGATCTGCAAGATTCGATCAAACACGATCTGCCAGATTCGATCAAACACGATCTGCAAGATTCGGTAAAACACGATCTGCCAGATTCGATCAAACACGATCTGCAAGATTCGGTAAAACACGATTCGACCGATTTTTTCAAAAACCTGGTAACAGGAATGCTACTGAGCAGATAAACATTTGTGCGAAATCTCAGGTTCGTACGTGAAAGCGTTTATGAGATATCGCGATAACAGACAGACGGACACCCAAGAAGATTCGAGCCATTATTAAGTAGCGTTTTTAAACATTGTCTTGAATTACAGCAAAATATCAAATTTATACGAGGTAACCATCCAGTCGTTTTTTGTGGAAAATGAAGTCATTGCATAAAGCTGAACAGCAAAACACATCGTGGTTTTAAAGGTGTCATCTCAGGTAACCGATCAAGGATTTTTCATGGAATTGTAGATGGAAACTGGAGACTATGGAATATTGTTAGAGCTTAATTTCTAAGGTAATTATGTGTAAATAGTACATCAGCTTTTTACGAAAAGTTTTAAAAGAAATTTATAAAATGTAGCATATTTAGCGAGCATGAATTTCCGTGAAATGTTTAAATAATAAGGCGAGCTAATATTATTCCTTGGCCAAATGGTGTTCAAGCACACTTTACATAGTATTAGTTTGCTTCCTCCCGTGACTGTTCTAGAGGAAGCATGACAACCAACAAGCATTTTCCTTGAAGAAAGAAGCTGGCACAAAACAAACTTTGCCGAGAAGAATATATAATAAGCCATAAAACTGGCAAATAGTCATGCAGCAACTTGCTGCCATAATAGAGGAATGAAAGAGGAAAAAAACTGGTAGGATTACAATGACACTCCCTGGAACAGTTTCTTACAGAACTGTCTAGTTACAGTTGGGATAAACTTTTTCATTTTCTAAAATGTCCAATTTCTTCCTCTTAGGGATCTCCAATGAAGTGAAGAAAACGGAGACACATGTCTAGATGCAAGCTGACAAAGTTCATCTCTGCAAAAAAACTACTCAATTTTTAAGCAGTATCAGTCCAATTTAACCACGAAACTCTGTGTGTCGCTGTAGATTCTAGTGTAAACAAACTCCCAGTATTAAATTTAAATACGAATGAGCAAGGAATATAATACAATAAAGATTTGATTTCGCCACACATAAATACGGCAGAGTTTCTTCAGATAAGATGGTTTCAAGTTTTGTAAAAGTTGCATTTGAAATTCGTTTTTACGGACGGACATATAAAGCGTTCCAATAGAAAATGCTTCTGCTACGCTTATAATACGCTTACAGGATGATTCTCATCATCAGAACTAAATCTCTCCTTATTGTTTGTCGCGTTACACGCCTCTACAAGTTCCCTTTCTCCCTGGTTCATTTGCTTTAGGTCTTAATCTTGTAAAAATGTAATAGTAATTGACTTGCAAAAGTTTTCTCGTGTCGAGCTTCTAAGCATTCGTTAACTTTTCCGTTTAATATCGATTCTGCTCTAATCCTCATTGGAATAAGTTCCCCATGACTTCAGATGACCTTTTCTTCCTCTCCATTTCGAGTAGATTTTATTAGCTAATCTATTCTTGCAATAGGGACAGTGTTGACAAGACCAACTTTTATGTATATTGATGATCACTATTAGTCCCAAGATAGAATTGTCTTTCGCCTTGAAGTTAGAGCCTGATTGAAAGACTTTTACATTTCCTCTTGATAAATTATGGGTATATGAGCTGGGAAAACTCTGGAATCCATGGAGAAGCTACCTTATTACGGATGACTCCGACTGACTTGTTCCTTTTTAAAACCCGATCCCTTTGTGAGAGACAATCCTGTATTAAAATCCACTTGAGCAGGCAACTAGAGCTATTCATCAAAAGATTGATGATGGTGGCTGTGATTGTGTAACTCTGTATTGTGCTCGTTCCCTAACTCCTTGTAATATATACCGCAGTACATAATAGCGAAAATAATACGTGTTTTCTTCGTAAAGATATAATGAAGTGTGAAACGCACAGAAAGTGAGAGGAGCTTCAAGTGTGTGGTAAATTTTGTGCAAGACCTGTAGCGGCTTTGGACCTTTTTTATGTACACAAGTATAATATCATTGCTGGTTTCAGGAAACTACAAGGATAGCTTCTTCGTTGGAGTAGACATGCGGCCTCCTCTGATCACATCATTATTTCCGACGTCTAAATAACAAGTTTGAATTTGTGGTGTGACATTTCATGCCATCATTCTCTTTTTCCAAGATAAAGCTAGACAATTGTTTTTAGTCGACTCAACCCACTGCCACCAGCATTATTATTTATTTATTCCCAGGTTTCCGTTCAGAATAACATAAAATCCAGATAGGATGCAGTATCCAGAGGTCGCAACTTACTCAGAAGATTCCTTCATTGAAGCTTAGCTAAATAAGGCTTTTGTTTATATGTACCTATAAATGCACACCCAAGGTATCCATGAAATCTCGAGTTTATCGTTTTTATGGTGTACTTTTATTGCCCCCGAAATAAAGAAAAAGAGTGTCCATGTCTATTGTCGATTCTAATTTTCCTTCACGCATTTTTAGTCGGTTCTCCAACGAGGTCTGAGAGGTCTTGCAGGAGGTTTTGTTTGTTAATCTTGTAGAGCAATGCAATAAGTGGGATGCCTTATTAACAAGAATGATGTAGTGTATACTGACGGTTATCACTAGCATGTTTTTAAAGAGATTATTCTTCAGCATTAAGTCATTTTCCAAATAGTCATTCTGCGAGTTGCCGTTCCCTGGCAGTTGTCAACCTCTCAAGAAGACTCGTAATCGCACTGCAATGCAATTAGAATTGGATGATGATGGCAAGTGGAGCTCATGTGTGATATAACTGTGTGCAACGAAACTGAGAGTGCTTCTCCACGGCTCACTCGACCACCAGCATGAGTACACATTATTATTACGACTATCATCATCATTTATGACCTTCTCTACTTACAACACGCTCAATTAACAAAAACCCGAAGGATGGACACGAGTAAGAAAAACAGTGACGATAACAGTGAGGAAATGTGCTCGTATGTTTACAATCATATAATCCCATCAAGCTCAACTAAAACTTAAGAATTCTTCTTAACTTGAGCCCATGCTGTAGCGGGGCTGGTATATGTTTCTTTGGAGAAACTCTTTGAATTCAAATAATCTACCACACATGGACCAATTTTTCTGGCCAGAATTACTTTTAAGATCGAAGTGCCAACATTTTCTTTTGGTATTTTTTCACAGAGCATCTTGAACAGCTAAAGTTGTTCCACAACAACTGCATCAGGCGTTTGATCATACAAGGAAAATCTTGTTTTTAAAATTTACACGACCTAAAGTGCATCTATATCGCAAGGGAAAATGTGCAAGAGCTTCAGAATTTCTTTAGGAAACATTTGATGAACGAGAATGAGAAAAAATGTCTTTTTGTCGAAGCTAAATAAACAAGTGTGAATGCTGTAGGTTCTGCTAAATAGGAATATTATAGCAAGCCAACTTGTGTTGCAGAAGGATTCAATGCAGAAAAAGATAAAACTTGGTAGCTGATCGGGTAAAGACTCTAGCTCGTGCAGTTTGGCAAGTACTTGTTCTCTTGCTCCTTTTGTTCAGGCGAGTAAGATTCTCGCTTTTTGATACTGTAGTTGGTGTTGTGTCACTAAAAGTTGTAGACTGAACGGGCGAGTTGTGTAGCAGCAGTGAATGGTATTACGAACAATCCAGGCCTCACTCTCGATCAGTCTGACATTCAGCGTTGAGCGGTGCAGAAGTAGACTCTGTGCGCTGCGTTTCCTTATTTTTTCCTTCGTCGAGTGAACATTTTTTGAAGGTGGCGTTATCCATTTTTGCAGACAATGCAAATGTGCAGTAAACAAAGCACCAATACATAGAAAGAAGAAACCTTATCCCTTCTTTTGTCACTGAACATTTTGGTTTTGTGTTTTGTAAACCAAGAATGGTTCAGTATGAACATGGAGCCATAACTTTATGGGGAAATAAACTGACAAAGCAAACTGGAACAGGATATCTTGCAGGATAAACCGCAAGAAAAGTGCTTAAAAAAGTCAAATCAACTTGGAGGGTAAACGGATACCCAAGTGTGGTGGCCGAACAATCGTTTATGTCGTATTGCCTTTATTAAGTATATTTGCCTCTAGATTTTTACCGTGCATCAAGTTTTCAAAAAGTAATAATAAATATCAGTATCCGACTCTGCTACCTATTGACTCTGACGTTTGCATAATGAGTTGTGTCAAAACCTAAAATTACTCGTCTTCTGTGCGCTGGACTTATGAAGGGAAAGTATTGGAAATAAAGCGGATATGTAGTTATGTGGTCGTATGATTAGAGTAACAAGTATTACTGTTGGTCAACAAAGAAATCATTGTTATTACAAGATTTGATTGCGAGTGAATTTTTTTAATGCTTGAAACATACTCTCGTAAGGATGTTATTTTGTAAGGTTTGCCGTTGCCTACTCGGAACTTCTCAGCAGAAAGTAGAGTAAAAAATTACGAGTGGGTAATTTGTATGAGACTATCGCGAGAACGATGAGCTGCATTAAATGACGTTGTTCTGACAACAATATTTGGTTGTTGCCCAAGAACCATTCGAGTGTGTTTTTGTTGATTCGCTGAAACCAGATCATGGATCATCGTGATCAGTTGGACGGCTCGTTTAGTTTTCAAATGAATGGTGGCAAAAATATGAGTTTGTTGTGTGCTTAACGTACAAGTAATTCCCTATTTCGCGTTCACCATCACTCAAATAGACGAACACTGGTAATAATAGTGAGATTCGTGCATCGATTTTTTGCTATTCAACAGACTAGACTGGTGTATTAAAAGTGCAGATGATATGACTGTATTTTCCGTTGTTATAGATATTGGCAAATTGTACGTAAAAATTATCAAGTGATTGACCGGCGGTGCCTAGGAAAAACATACGTAAGTTACATAGGAAAAAAATCGTAAACGGATTTTTATTTGCTTTGAGGTGCATTTTGACTTGATTTATTTGCAGAATAAACCAGAGAAACTGTACTTTGTCATTAGAAACAGTTTTGTTCAGACTCGTCATCCATTCATACATTTTCTAGTAATTTCATAACTGCGGCGGCTTGGATTCAATCAAAATAAGTATCGTCTTCAATATGAAAATTCAGGGGTCGCGACTTCTAAATTATGCTTGCAAGAATAACAGTACTTTTTTTATTTGTAGTTTAACAAAAAGAAACTAAAAGCAAATGATGGGAAAATGAAACTTTACTTGTTTTAAAAATAATCAGAATGCAGTTTGATGGAATTGCATGGCTAAAAGTTGTAGGAGCTTCGTAGTTCAACCTCATACCAATGTTAGCTCGTCACCGCCGATAATATCGATGCACCGGGTTTCGTTTTCGGAACACGCAGGTCAGTAACGCCAGGAGTCATGGGGATAAAATTGCATGTTATATAAAACATTTGCTCCGTTTAGTGAAAATCATGTTACTTTTTCACGATAATGTAGGCAGTTGTGTGTTTTTTATGTAGGTATAACAAAAAGCTGCTCTGGTTTTTATATAATTGGTCTACTTTTGTGCTCTCAAAGTTTAGTCATAATATGTTTTTCCTCTTACCCGCTATTTTTAGCTAGAAAATGGTAAAAGAAAGAAAATGGTCTTAAGAGGTGCCTAACGAACTACTTTGTTACTTAACATCATTAATAAGTTGCTTTGAGTCAGTTAAATATACCTATTTGAATTTGATGTACACAGGTAAACAGGTTACCTAATCATACAGGCTATTTAGATGAGGTAAGCTAGCCACGACTCAAGTTCAAGTTTCCATAAAACCCCTACAACATAGAAAATCGTAGGAAGCAAGCAAAATAAAATAGCTATACCATAAATAGAGTGTGTGCGTAGTTGGTTCCTGAAGTTACTCACTTATTCTTGTGAGGACGATGATTCTTTAGTGTGGTGAAACACGACGACTTAAATGAAGATGAATCGCAACCTAATTCATTTTTATTAATGGACAGATGCTGCCAGTGTTGAGGTCACCATCCTAACTTTCAGCTTTTAATAACATAGGCCTTTCTAGCTTTCTCCATTGATAAGGTGTACCATAACGATAGAATAAAATATATTCTAAAGACCGGTTACCGATGCTACAAAAAGGCATGTAAAAGCTATAGCGTTGCATCTTTTATCCTATAAACGGGGAGGTTTTTGGAAGCATCGCTTGAGACGGGAATTCCCGACTATGTCTATGGATATAAGACATTTCAATATAACAAGCTTTATACTTTACTTGAGAGCGAGGTTCTTCTCTACTGTCTTTTCTCCACTGAGAAACTATAGCTCGTTTGTGCGGCAGAGAAACTGTTTAGGCAGCTGATGGAACATTACTTTCATGCCAGGATGTTTGGACTTTCCTCTCAGTCATGGTGTATGGACATAGCGTAGAAAAATATCTTATCATTCCCACCATCACCTCAGGTCGGAATGTTGTTTCACTACTGCTTTTATCAGAATACGGAAATGGATTTTTGTTCTTTTGATTGCATTATGTTCGTATAGTCCCATAAACTATTAGTCTGTTAAAGGAGGGCAAGAAAGTTTGGGTTTTGGCTTTCTCGTGATTTTAACCGAAACAAGTCCGAATGGGAGAAAACGTATTGTTCTTACTGGGGGAAGAGAGAATGCAATTAGTTTTGCATTCAAGAAAAATTGGGGGTCGTTAGGTTGGCTAATAATCGAATAAAATGCAGCTTGTGCCAGAGAAAGCCGCATTGAAATCCAATTTATCTCACGACTACAGACGAATGCGTATTTAGAGCAGATTCAGCTCATGTAATTATGATTACCATGGTTTCCATGAGAACGAGGATATTATCCAGTACCACACCTTCATCTGTTTTTCGGGTAGGTGATGAAAATGTGTACGAGCTTGGCGTAGGGAAGAGAGGGGGATCAAAATGTAGGTGAGCTGGTCTATCTGCTTTTACGCCTCCGCAATATTTTATACGGAAGAATACAGTTACGCCACGACTTCGTGTTACTTTCTCTAATAGAGGTTGTGTGGTTGATTGGAGCTGTATTTTCGGGTCCTAAAATTGCTCCGGGAACGTAGTACCGTCAAAGCTTATTTAGAAGTAGTTGATTTGGTAGTGCCCCGGTATCCATGGTTTTGTTTATTTAATAACATCATGCAAAATATCACTTTTTTTCGATGCAGGATCAGATTACGCATTAGATTATGTATAGTCGGCAAAGACCACTGCTGAAGAAAGTGTTGTACAAGTATTTTTTAAATACAAAGACGAAATTTTCTCAAAAATTAAATTTGATGAGTATAAAAATAGACGGCCAATGGCAGCATTTTCATGTTTTTCGAGGTCCCAAAGGTCGTTCAAGAGGGATCCTGATGCAAGACGTGCATTCTTTAAAAACTAGCTCACCAACGACATAAATAAATTTGATCGAAAAAAACTCGCAATTCATTTTAAAATAAAAGTTGGGCGAACTACTTAAGCGGATTTGAACTACTCAAGAATCTACATTTAATGGATACCACATTCTTAATCCTGTCACATTTGATTTTGCATGGGGGTTTTCACAGAACAGATATAAGTATTGACATGTGCTAAAAGACAAGTTTAGATTTTGTCTTATGATAATATTTTTGTTAAAAAATCTGCAATGGGGTTGACTACAAAACAAACGCTTTATTTGCCGTTCAAAATCATCTTTTAATCTAAACTAGCCAATAATGTCGATGTTTAATCAGCCGTATAGCGAGGGTTTCACAGCTTGATAAATTGAATCCTACATACCTTTCGAAGACAAATCCTGAATCTTAATGTACTAAGTACTAACTTTTAATGATTTACAGCGAGTCGTTTGTTTAAACAGTCTGGGCATATTTACACCTTAAAATTACAATTTCACAATCAGAGCTGTAATATTGTTGGACATTTTATTCAAATGAAAAGCTGTACATGTGTCCGTTTCTGTAGTCCAAAGACACCTCCATCGCCATTAAACTCTCAATACCTCATGAGTTGGGATAGAGATTAGGTGAAACGCATTATTTATTTCGTACGGTGACTAATTTTCAACCAAGACAACTCACCAGATCAATGCCATTGCTGTGGTTTTGCGATTTCAAAACTTGCTTGACGTTTGCATTGTTGTTCATAATGAAAAAAGCCTGTGACACGTTTTAACTGTTGAAATAAATAGCCTTTAAAACTGATTTTTATTGATCGGTCTATTTTCCGTTCAAACCAGAATGGACTACCTAACATAATTGGTTCGCTTTCGAGTTATATAAGTATTTGACGGTGGGCTTTGGTTGTGCACGATCGCATTCAATATCCACTTTTGTATAGGCTGCGGTAACTTTTACCTGATAACTTTTATTGCGCGTGCAGTCCTGTGTGTTCCGTTGTTATTGGTTTCTTTCTGTGACATTGAATTTTATTGTTTCTCTAATACAAGATTTCCGTAAAGGGATAAAATAAAAGTGAGCTCGGGATGGCTAAAAAGAAGAAAATAATACGCCCAAAGTTGTTATCCAACAATGTGTATCCAGAATCAGAAAAAAATATTCAGATAAAAAACTATTACACTGATAGCAGGCTTTGCTACGGAAAGAAAATTGAGTCCGGTGGGGAGTTGAGTTCTACTCTTCGTCTATGAAACGAGCAATACAATACCTGTCCATTTTTGGACATGCATTTAGTTTGTATTCTATCCACCGGTAGTTAAATTTCAAAGGAAGAATTTTGCATTTATGTCATGAGTTTATCCTTAGCTCATATTTTATCGGCTATACAAAAGAAACGAATCTTGGCGGAAATTCACATAATGCCTTATGAGGAGTCACAGGACCAAGACTGTGCAGCCGTTGTGCATCGAATGCCTACATGTTTTTGAAATTGTAATGGTAATCAGTGCAATCACTGTACTATGATAACTAAACAGTTTTATACATATCTTTAAAATATATTGGTTGGTAGAATGGGTTTCGCGTAAAAATTTTCCGATGCACGCAAATTCGTGACAGATTTTTGGTTTTGTCGTCGCATTAGGTCTCGTTGGGGGCAAATTTCCAGGCTCAAACAGAGAGGTGAATTTGGTCTAACATCCTTTCACACTGTAATATAATGGGAGCAATTCTTCTGCAAAAAATAAGATAATAGAGATGAAGGTGATATAAGTTCGGTATGAGTTTTTGGAGTACCTGGGGCCTAGCCGTTCGCGGCTGCCTACGTATCTCGTCAAGATCGAGCGAGACTCGGTGACTTGACATTACGCTTTTTTTAAACATGCTCATGGTTACCAGATACTTGACAATAAGCTCAGTGACGCACACAATAGAGGAATAAAAGCAGTTATCTCTGCGCATTGACTAGAATTTCGAAAGGATTTTTATATTTATTGCGAAAAACCAAATATTATGGGGGTTTTGTACAATATGCTGTGGCATGTTAGTCGCGAGAATGCGGCTCGATTGCTCCAACATGACAAAGGACAATTTTTTTCTCGTGTCTACTTCAAAAAATATTGGGAGAGGAAGAAAACTCAAACTACCTAGGCGCATTATATCGAAACGACTATCGACAGCTCTATATAATCGCGAGACAAGCTGAGTCAAAAGGAAAAATGAGATGCACATACACAGCCGGGGCTGAGTATTTTCATTTTCGCATAGTTCTGTGCAATCAATAATGTTATTTGTTATTGACATTGGACCAGCATAATATATTTCAGTGGCAAACACATTCATCCACCACGCTGCTCCTGCTCGTTTAGTTTTGACGGTTAGTAGTAGTCAACCAAAACGCTATGTTGAACGGGTTTTTCCTACTTAATGAATGCAGTTCAACCGCAACTCTGCATACCAGCTAGCTAGTGTTTTAATGTCGCTGTCGATTAAACTTTTTTATATGGATTTCCCTTTTCATGCAATGTAACAGTTTCTGCCAAAGTCGCATTGCATTCCTCCTAAAAATCATTCAATAAATAACACACATGCAATAGATACATAGCGGTAGTGCTTTTATGTACACCCTCGTTGTTGCCTATTTCTACATTTACAAACACCTAACTGACCTCACCTTAAAATATGCCGTGTGTTTTATTGTATTGCAAATTTTTGCGCTACATTTACTTGTTTATAGAGGGAGTTTCGTAATGCTAGAACAGCCAACGGCAGAGTAATCCTGTGTGCCAGTAGTGTGCACTACAATCCTACAATGAATGGAGCAGGCCGTTTTTACAATGCTGGCGAGAATAATGAGACGGAGTTGAAAAGAAAGTTACGAAAAGTTTGGATGGTTGTGTTGGTAGTGTAATTTTGGAGGCTTGCTTTCTTTTATTTGGTGTGTTTTCTGCATTGTAAAGGTAAAGTAGAATGTTTGCTCAAGTATATTTAGAACTAAATTGCTTCTATATTGGTATAGAAGACGTACTTGAGCATATTACTTATTATAGCGTAGAATTGATTCAAAATGAGCCACGCATGAACAAAGAAAACGTACGGAATAAGATGCGGGTACGTGTCGAAGGCGAATCCTCCGGGTGCCACAAATTCTTTTTAAAAAAGAATGAAAGTTTACTCGTGCCCTACCTACCACTTGGTAAGAATAAGTCTACCTATGCAGATAGAAGCTATTGGATATATGTAGTATGAGTGGTTTCTGTTAATATCTTGTAACTTTATGCAACAGCGGGTATGGGGAGGTTGTAAGGCTTGCCTTTCTATCAAAACTAACGCCTATGTCATGTATCGACATTTTCATGTTATACTTTTAGTCCCGAAGGTTTTGTATGGTAGTACCACTGATGGCTACTCACGCATTATTGTAACTTGTGCTTGACAACATTGCTTGTCGTCAATGGACCGTGTTAGGTCAGGTTCGGCATACACTGACCACACCACAGACTTACAATATGTGTGTTTTATGTTAGGTTTGGTACGTAGGGAAGGTGTGACGCATCAAGCTATTGAGAGCATAAAGATTACATAAAAATGTGCATGAGGGAATTTACAAATTTGCTAGGAAACTGTAATGGTATTTCAAATATTATTTTGGATGTTCCAGGGAAAATTATGACTTGATATTGTTATTAATCAGGTCCGTTTCTATTTGTGTGAGTGTAGCTACCCGTGGAAAGTAGATACTTTTTTGGCAATTTTCCTCAATTAGCAGTCAAGTGAGTTACGTTTGGAGGCAACAATCGTTTTCCTCTTTGAGAAAAGGTGATTTGGCGAAAGTATACATTCAGAACGTTTTTTTGTAGAAATGGGTATTCCACTATCTCGTCCGATTCTGTTTTATACAGCTGGAAGCTGGAAGGCTAGTGTTTTTGACACATAGCTTGAAAAATTCATGATTTCTCTCGTGGAAGAAGTTTGATACATTGATATCGGTAGGTTATATGAGGAAAAAAAACTTTTGCAGTTTCAGTTTCATAAAGAAGAATGTGAATTCCTTACAGTGTTCTGTGGAACCAGGCCCACAGCGAGTAAGATTTCTTTCCTCTTTTCTTGCTGCAGCAGCTTTTCTGGGTTTTTTTCTTCCTTAGTATTCCCGCAGCAGATGGAAAAAGAGAAAGAGGAAGGAAGAATGAGAGTGAATTGACAAAACTCTGTTATCTTAAGTTGTTTTCTGTATCTGCAGGGAGACCGGAGAATATAGACAGAAAAGCGATGGTTTGCAAGGTTTCGGAGTTGTTTTTAACGTTTTTTAATGCTGCAAATATGTTCAAAAGTAAAATAATCTCTGGTTATGCAGTTCATCCCCCGTGACATGATAAACCGTTTGGTTTTGGAAATTTTCAAAGCAACTCGCCCACCGGATGCATACAGATGGCTAAAGAATATAACATTAACATTGCCCTTTTCGGCTTTTACCAATATATTTCACATCACTCTCTTTCCATTCCCGTGACTATGAAGATGATAACTTTTAAAACTTTTTATTTTTGTACACCACCCTTTTGAAGTTTTTTCGGGTATCGTAACTGTGATACGAGTGATAGAGTGCTAAAACGAAAACATGATGAAGTTCCTTCGGTGTTTTTAAACGTATTCCGTTGAATACACATATATTATTCTCTACTCAATTTGGTTGCCAAAGTGGGAAGAAATTGGAGCTGTTTCAGGTTCAAAATTAGCCTTCTTAAAATGTATCTCACTTCTGGAGTCGCTCTCACAATCATTAGCTATTCCATGCTGTGATATTGACGATACGAAGATTCTGAGTAGACATGTCTTATTGCGTGTTTTTATATATAACAGCAGACTTGTTGTTAATTTTTAGTAAGGCTTGCAGCAATACTGAATAGTTTGCTCTAATTGTTGGCGGATGAAAAGCAGGGCTGGTTCTTGAGCCTCTTTTAAGTCTTAGCTGTCTTTAAAATTGATTCCAGACAAAAATTATAGAAGCTCAGTGGTAATTACACCAAGCAAACAATACCGATGATGCTTGAAAACATATATTTTAGTCTTTGTAGCCTGCAAATTTTCGTCTTTGCTTTGATGAATGCTTTGCTTAAATTTTTAAGTGTTTCTGCTTAAAGAGCTATAAAGATAAGGCAAAAAATCATTAAAGCGGTCTTGAAACTTCATCATATTCATTGAATAGCACTAGAAACATGAATATTACCAGGCAATAATGTCTAGTCACATGGGTAACACACTAGATGATAAGAAAAGAGTAAATCCATTTCATAGATAACATGATTTTAACAGACAAACAGTGGAATGCCTAGTGATTTTCTTTAGAGGAAACATCAACTTCAATTCAATTGAATTTTTATTTAGAGTGAAATCTTGTATTCAATGCACGCATGTCGCATACTGTTTTACATGCAAACATACTGTTGACTTATTGTCGTTTTTTCAGTGGCCATGGGGTAACGATGTGTGTACAATTGTTAAGACAGTATGTTTAAACCTAATTCAAGACACGTTTGATTTGTAAGATTAAAAATTGGAAAAAATAATCATCGTGCCTACAATCAGAGTAAAAATACAATGACAGCTTCTTTTTTTCTAAAAAGATGTACATACTATAATTTCTTGTGAATCTCGTTAACATTAATGCTGTCAAGACATCCGAAGTGTTAAGTAAGTGTGTGCCCAACGGCACTGCGACAGTAATGATTCTTTCTCATCACTTTTTTTCCAGGCCCATGTTTTCCGGTTTTTTGTCTGTGTGTCGTGCTATATATTCTGACTTAAAAGAATTTGCCGAAAAAATCCACAGAATTTTTTCTCACAAAATTAATGTCAAAACAAGCAGCACTACAAGAATAATACGAAGAGCTATAGAATGAAAGAATTAAAATGAAAGACAAAAAAAGTATTTTATGGAGTTTTGTGTCAGAATAAGAGCCTATTTGAACTAATCTCAACCAAAGAGAAATACAAGAGTACTAGTGCGATTACATGGCACGTTTCTTTCTTTTTTCTTGTTTCTTTTAATGTGATAGCAGAGAGATACATGGCATCCGAGTTTACTTTTTATAGCACAAACTTGCAACACTCCTACTCCTACTCTACTACACATATGTAGTTTCGCTTGACGTATTTTTCTGTGCACATATTTCCTCTGGTGTGGTAGCTGTCACCGGAAATTTAGATGCAACTTTAAACTTCCATTTATGTTTGTGGAGTCACTTAGAATCTCAGCAACTACCATACAAGTCTCGCATTTATTGACATTTTCACACTCTCTTTTCGTTACAATTTTCAGGAGAAATAATATCAGTGAACAAATAAGGATGCGTGTATGTAGTATTGTATGTATGAGTGCCAAAAAGGTAAGCATTTTAGCAATTACTAAACATCTAATTTATTAAAATGGAATCTAGGAAGTGGGAAATGCAGGGAAAACTAGATTATGTAAATGTACATCATTCAGCCCAAATATTTGTTTTGAGCACCAAATATCAATATCAGTTTGGATTCAAACTGTGACTGTGAATTTCATACTCATGGTGTGAGGTTTCCAGGAATAGAAAAACATGAACATTTCCTCTCGTTACTGCAATCCTAGTAACAACATAATGAATCTTTACCTCACTACTCGGAGAAATCATGTTACTCATAGCATTATTTTGAAACATCTGCTGACATGTGGGTATGAATTTCGTTTTTGACAAGGGATTCATAGCGGTTGAAAATTGCAGAACTATTTGCGAGCTGATGTATCTAAATTAAGGAATCGTGTTATAATGTTGCTTCGTTTTCACAATATTGCTGCCCGTATAGAAAATATGCATGTTTGTAGAAATGTTGGAGTCATCATTGGTGTCAGCAGTGCCATGCTGATGACTCGCATTTACAGAGCATACATAGCACCACACACATAACGAGAGCTGGTCGGAGTTTCGCAGCTAAGGTATTAGGGTGAGATATCAGGGAGGAACATCAGCAAAATATCATGATTCGTTGAATTTAGGAGTATCAAACATCATGATCAAACAGCTCTTCGTAAATACTCTCTTCTATTGGAAGGGGAAAATGACAGGGATATGATGTGGAACAATAAATATGTATCATCACTATAGCATGATCCAAGATACTCTGATAATAAAAACCAACCTTTGGTTTACCAAGAGCGTGTAGATATTTTAACAATTCGAATTCATTTCTCCTGGTAGTAGCTAATGTCAAATGGAGGTATGCTGACAGTGGCAGTCATTACCGAGTTTCTATTTTTACACGACATAAAATGGAACTAGTACGCGCAGTGTATGGAAGTATGATTTTGAGAGGTGGAGTAGAAATATGTAAACAAACAACTTGTTTCTAAAAGCGGATCACAGAATCGCCGTATTTAAAACGCAATTCATACTAAGTTTATTTTGAAAATACAAAACGTTTAAAAGTAAATCCATGCAAGTACAGTCTTGTGCTATAAGAATGTATGCGTTATGTCCGCTGGAACGGCACAGTTGCCGTCACATCCGCAATGGCGCCATTAAATTCCTATACAGTAACAACAATATTAACAACTGAATTCATAGTTCAAACATAAAAATCTCAAATAGACAAAATTTAAATATATCACCAATAAATGAATTTACATACAAACACTTCCTCGATCCTTTGCACGCAGTGCAAAAACTATTTTCCATTTTTTAATATTTGCAAAGCGTGATGTTGGCTCATCATCATGAGCGTGTTTGATAAAAAAAAGTATGCATCTTGTTTGACACATGCCAATATTGACATTTCAGTACGGTACCATGAAAAGGAAGCATTGAGCGATAACTTTGTGTATATATTTTTTTCTGTCGTAATAATCAATTTTTATTTTTAAAAGATATCAAATTTGTAATTGTAACTTACCTTGTTTCTTTTATTTGATAACAGGATAAATCGGTCATGGTTCACGCCTCGCCCACAAATGTAACTCAATTGGACGCCTTGTTCTTAAGATGATTTTTGAACTAATATGCTTGGCATATTAGTAGGGGAAAAATTATCGTGAGAAAGAATTTCATTTCTGATGGTGAATTGACATCAGCGGATCGCTACTCCAAGCAGAAGCTGTCGTTTCAAGTAAGTTGTCACACTTTTTCATTGAAATTTGAAATAATAATGAAACAATTTTTATAGAAGTGTGCCTGATTTTGCAACTTTTGTGCAGTAATAACAATAACGATAAGAGAAAGTACTTACCCAATCGAATTGATTTTATCAATAAGTTCACGTTTTTATGATTTCTTCTTTGTTCATTCACAAGTTTCATTTACAAGAAGAACATACATATGTACAAAAAAAGTGGATGTTTTATGAAAATGTGCATATTTTTCGATAAAAATGATGATGATACAATGCATGTATGTGTGAGTATAATGAGATGACCACTCTGCAAAACAACTCCTGTTACATGACAAAAGACCGATACATAAAATTACTTGATAACATTCATAACTCCTTTTTCTGCTGAGACACTTTTTTGCTGTTGCAATAATTTTAATCTTAAAAGTAATAAAAATGCTCTACGATCACACATGTGATCACACAATTCACCGTTTCGGTTCCCTTTTTTCACTTGATTAACTTCAATCTGACTTCTGTTGTAATATATAACTATCGCCATTTATTGTAATGCTAATCTTCATCTTTTTGAAAGTCATTCATTCCTATCTTAATACATACAAGAAGTTGTTGCTAACTAGCAACAAGATTCCTATAGTCTACTAAAATTCACGCCAAGACATCGTCATCAGTTTGGCGTGTGTGTGTATGGACTAAAAAACTTCTTTGATTTGTTTTGTAAAAATGCATAGAGGATAGTTTTTTATACGATACCTTGTACTATATTTTACCGTAGGGATTTTTTGGGTCGCATCATTTTTCTTTCATTTTTTGCCAGGCGAATAACTCATCTCTGTTTTTATGCTTGTCACACTCTATTATGACAAGTTTATTTGATCCGCTGAATCATTTTGCAAATACTGTAATGCATAACGTAACAAGGCAGACAAAAAATAGTCTAATTGATAGACGACCAGTCTTCATTTGAGAAATGTAGTTTTATTCTTTTGCATGACTGCAACATATACATAATATTCCGAACGTATATGCCTGGTCATTTAGTAGTGGTTTTAAGTGCATTATTACAAGAGCGGCGATGTATATAATTAGTTTGGTAACAAAAGCTGAGCGCTTGTATTGAAATTATTGTTGCATCTAACGGGACACGCTTTTTTTATTTGAAAAAATCTCATTCAAAGAGCACATTGAATATTTTCGTCTTTTGATTCAAGAGATATATTATGTAGGTAATTTTATGACTGGTTTTTATAACGTTTGTTGTGCTGAAAGGTCGCTCAGCATGATAGTTGCACCAGCGTTTATGTTCGGCCGCTGTCTTAAGGATCCATACCCATCAAAGAAAACCTGTCGGGGCTGGCAAAAGAAACAAAACAAAAATTGCACTACATTATACCTACTAATTTCATGTAAATGCTCATACAAATCGCCAGCCAGGTTGCTTGCTGGGTTTCCCAAGATCAGAACATAGTTCGGTTGTCACAAATGATTTGGGGCAGACTAAATCTGCTCTGTGGATTTGTGTGAACGATTGGCTGGTACGAGATTTGCAAAAATGCATAAAGAAATGAATGAGTCTGTTGAAGCTTGAGTGATAAATTTGACAGGTTGGCGGGCGGGAACGGTTCTCATGACTAAAATCAGATTGAGCAAGAAAACAAGTTGAAGTTAAACAAGAGAGCATTTTGTTTATTGTCTATCTCGACGGCTCTTGTCGCAACATTCAACACTCTTAGAAAGCAATTCCTGGGCTGGGCGTATTCCCCCGAATATTCAATTAACAACTTGCAATAAAATGTATGAATCAGCGTGAAATTTGCATTTATTTTTGAAATAAGAAAAGTCCTCGAGCATTTCAGGTGCTGCGTTTTCAGAGTTTTTTTTTCAGGTACACAAAATTTAATTTGGAGGTTTCGCAATAATTGCATACCGATGTCCGTATTCCAAAAAAGTGTGGCGTCTAAATTAGGGGAACCATTGCGAACAAAAGTGTGACAATTTTCGCAGCATGTCGCAATGTGGGTGAGCGATGCAATTAGAAAAGCCAGGAATCCATGAGATATGCCTAATAGACGAAAACTATTGCACTCAACTCTTCAGTCCTAATTCAGTCTTACCTCAAAAAAAAAAAAAAAAAAAAAAAAAAAAAACAATAGACTTCTTGCGAAATTACTTCAGTTATTTTTTTGAAATGCACAAACACCAGTATCCATTGTATGTATTATAAAGGTGGGCTTTCTTCAAGTCGCTCGCTCAGTCTTGATCAATGAAACTTTCAAGGCAAACTGTATGTAAATGGAACAGCCAATGAGCCAAGAAAATATCTCTCTGCATGGTTTCCATGAATGGAGTCGGGTTCGTTGATGTGACTCCGTACATATACGACACTTGGGAAGATAAATTGTCAGACTTGACAAACATTCAATTGTCTTCAGGTCTACCTATCTGCAGAATCTTCTCTTCCTCTTCATGTGACAGTGTTAGTTTTTTTGCAAACCTTTATTTCTCTATGTTTTAACAGGAGATTTATTTGGCTATTTTGCCTTTCACTAAGGTGTCACACGCCATACTGTGATGAAGGCTGTGTAGCATCAACCGATGATTTATAAGGTTTTTTCTGCAATGGCTACGTAGGCTGCAGCGATGATACCCAAACAAAAACGTAATCGTCTTTATACCCTACAAGCAACCATTTTTGCTCTTCAAGAAATTGTTTGCTCTTCACATTGGTTTTATGTAGGTAGTTACTTCGTTTCTTTACATTTTACTGCCAAATTACACCACAAACCTAAAATAGCTAACAGCTAACCAAATATTCTACGCTATAACTACTTTAGATCGCTAGTATTCATATTTTTAGTATGTTTTTTTTTTACAAAACAAGAAGATGAACTGAATGACAATGAGAAACACTAAATTCTACAATTAGTCATCGAAGAAAAACACTTTTTAGACAGGGATGGGATTGTGACACGCGGAAATTAATCTTGTGGAGAATTCTGAAACATTTAAAAATAGGACGAATTACTTACTACCTGAAGGTTTCTTACCAAGATGAATATGGTTTTTCTTTTCATGAATCGGTTCTGGTTGTGCCCCTCCCCGCTAGTTTTGCAACTTGATATCAGTTGAGCGTACCATGAAATGTACAAGATTTTTATTGGCGATTAGTAGCTGAATATGATGATGATAGCTCAAGTTCAGCAAGGGTTATCATCGCGCCAGAAAATCGGCTTCATTCCTATGAAACATGCATAGTAAAAAATCGAGCATGTGTATGGTATGTGCATAAAATATTACGGGTATTCTTTTGCACAAAACCATATTTACTCACAAGCCTTTAAGATTGAACTGATTCCAAAAATGTTTCACATGGATAGACCTTGTTTACAGGGAATCCTCCTGACTATCATTTTATATAAATATTTTATTCTGTCACGCCGCATTATTGTTCCGAACATATATATACTATGGAAAACCATTTTGTTATAACGGCACATTTGCATACATAGTAAACTTAATCTATAAGAGCATAGTTCACTAATACAAAAACCATTCAGCTTTGTATTATAAGTACCCTCAATGTTGTTTTTACTCGTATCAGTTTCAATCGCACTTTGAATGTGCCATAAGGTTATTTATCACTGTCGAGTACTTGATAAAAAATATAGCATGAAGTGCAGTCTCCCTCCAAAATTGTCTATGGAGGTACATATCCACATGCCGATTCGTGCTTCTTTTCTCTGTCGTCATCAATGACATAAAACATTTCCACTGCTATTAGCACATTGTAATAAATGAGTGTACACTTTAAAAGCTCATTTAAAACGTTGAAATTACATTTAGGGAATTAGACATGAACGCTGCTCCTGCAGCCGACAACTAACTGCACATCCTCTCAAAGTTGCAGCGTGCATTCTAAGAAGGAAATGATGGTGATGACTAGAGTGATGATGACAAGGGCATATTGATGAAGATGCTGATACAAGTACTGCCCTTCTCATTCCATTCACAATGCAAACATTCCTCTTGAGAATAAAAAAGCGAGCAAGAGAAGTAAAAACATTTTAGAACTTGGTGAACTCATCATCGTCTGAGTGTCTTTCTTGTCTTATTTGTACTTTTTCTACGGCTGCTACTACTCATCTAGATGCTTTTACTGCAGTTAACTGAATAGTTATGAGTGTTTTTGTTTAGATTGCTAAATATTTGGCCGGCTGAAAAAACGTTAAAACATGTTTTTATTAGGCTTCTTTTATTTAAAAAGTCTCCTCCTCTGCAAACCTCCGGACATCCAAAAAAATATCTTTCCTGTTTTTCTATGTTTTTTTTTGCAACGAACAGACTTACGCATATGCAACCATTTTTTATTAGCGTTTGTATAATCATATCACCATTAGAAGTAACAAACCGAAATGAAATTTGATTTTATGCATTGGTTCCGTTTTTGAACGGTAGAAAGTCGATTTGATTATTGCTAGGCATCAAGAAATCAAAGGGGGTATTGGATGACAGCAGCGTCTTGATGAAACTGACGGCGACGACGAAGTCTTATCAGCAATTTTCGTTGTTAACATACGAGTTTGGGTATTTGTATGCAAGTCTTTTTTGATGTGAGTGTGGAGTCGCTTGCACACTGAACATTTATCAATGTTGGTTGCAACAAATCTTTTTAAAATGAACATATATTTCACTTATCACGAATAGTATTGAGACACTTAAGTTGTTTTTGTGTGTGCTATACTTGGCTGCAAGCTTACCACTATCATCGGTAGTACGGTGTTTGTGGTGGTGGCATGTAAAGAGGAAGAAATATAAGAAACACTCCACTCCCTCCTGCTGTTTTCCCGTTTTAAATCCCCTGAAACACATAGAATGTCTTAAGCTGAATAAATATGAATTATCCTCGAGCATATTTTTGCGTTCCATAAGTAGATAAAAATATAAAAATGTGCCTTTGCTCCTTATCCGCTTACAATGAAAATGAATATGTGGCATGCATAGGAAAAGACATAGAGTTGGTAATTATATAATATAGTGTTATTGCTGTAGCCGTAACTTAAAAAGAAAACATAGATAATCATTTGTCTTTGTTAAGGGATACAAAACTTGTTAAGCTACAACTGGCCTCCTTGTCTATCTCCATATGTGGAGATTGGTGTTCTATGGACACAGTGACTAGTAATAATACGGAAAAATATGATGAATACAATGATGATACTGTTTATTGTGTCATCTACCATACGAACAGCATTTTCTCTATCTCTGTGTCATATCAGGTTCGAAATTGAACATAAGCTTTGGTGAGGAGGGGAGCACGACTAAATAAGCACTTCCATCCGGACTACTCATGGCTCACTTAAAAATATAATGTAGGCAATGAAGTAATATCTATAGAAACAATTGCTTGGTGCAGTCAGCAATCAATCGTTGGCGTTGTCAGGAAAAACATAATACAGACGATGGGTGTATCTTTCTGAAGAGGCATGTTGCCACTGTCCCCCGTGATATGGCGAAGTTTCTTTCAAATGCAAATATTGAGTGGCTCGAAGAAGATTTAAAAGGATTAGAGCTATTGTAAAACGCGTTTGGAAGTTTTACACAGTTTTCTTTTATGTGCCCGATGCTGTTACGCAATTGAAAGAAGTGGCTGTTGTGTGGCTGCATTCAAATACTATATATGCGTGGAAACAAATTATCATTAAGAGCTAACGGAACAAGCAAAAGTCGTCTTCGATATTTTGAATGGATATACTTTTGATAGTAATATTAATATTGTATGCAACTTTTTTCCACTTTTATGAGGTGCATGGATTCAATGTGGTAGACTCTGTCCTCATAAATCTCCTCCCGCACTTAGTGACTCATAAATGCAATACACTTTGTCGTTACGAAAAATCTGTTGACGAGTCATTTCAGAGGAGGGAGAAAGGGTGCCATCGAAAAGACAGGCAAAAAGCTAGCCCTCTATGACGGGACGAAACGATCTAAACAGGTCTTTAAAAGTGCGTGTCATAAAGATGATGAAAATGGAAAATATGACATTTTAATTGACTGAAATGCATCACATCACTTACATGTGTTGGTTAACGGAAAGGCTCAAAAAACGAGATTCGTGCAACAGTAGCAGAGTCTCAAGGGCGGGAGACGCACATGCAAAAAACTAGAGTTTCTTGCCTCCATCACTTTAATGTTGCATAGCATTCGCATTAAAATGTAGGAGTAGATGATGCGTTAAAGAATACCATTATTGAAGACGACCCTAGCTGAATAAGAGTATCGCTACAAGTTAGCTCCGTCAGAATAATGGTATGAATCTCAGTGGAATCGAGGGGAACGATCTTTCGCAGAAGAAGCTTTACTGGGTAAGAGACGTAATGGCTTTAACACTAGCTTCAATTAACGAATAGCTCGGATGTATGAGCACCATGATCAAGATATTTTTCTATATTTTATACTTTTAAAGTTAAAGGTCTTTTTTGATAGATGCTCGCTTAATGGGGATCGCCATATAATCCATGTCGAAGATATAACTTTCTAACAACAACAAAAGTGCGTACTGTTGTGTAATTTTGTGTTTGAAGATTTACGCTGTTGGTAAAAAACACACGAAACTGTGTTTTTGAAACATGACCGGGGCATTTCTGTATTAAAAAATAAAAAATATGATGATGGAGCTTTTCTTCGGTTTCAGAATAAACGGTGTGTAATATGTTTGTGTTTCATGTTTCCTTTGAACATTTTCCCAGAGAGAACGCGTATAGCACGGCAGTTATGTGGACACAAATGAGATTTTTGTAATGAAAAGGGTGTATTCAACTATTTTTGTTTGTTGTTTTCTAGAACGCACACAGAGAGGAGAATAGAACACAGACATTTTTTAAAAGTTCACGCATAAATACTGGCAGAGATTCAAGAAAAAGTGTTATTGTAATTAGCTGCCGAGGGTGAACGTAACAAGGAACATTACTTTTGTAGAGAGAAAAAAATATAATTGCTGTAAAAGTATTTAGCATTGGAGTAAATTGAAGAGAATCCCATTATTCAACTCTTTATCTTTATAGCTGAAGAAAATTGCGCTTTAATAGGGTTGAAATTGCCCTGGTTGCGCGTATGCTTGATCAAACAATATTTTTGCGACTAGTTAGCCCAAACATGAATGGAAAAAATGTACCTGCGATAATTATTATAATCACCGTCAAAATCTGTTATCTGAAGGAGTGTGGTGAAAATTTTCACACGAGACAATTTTTATTTTCTACCTAATGATGATCGTCATCGATGATACTTTGTTGGTATTTATTCACTTTCAAAGTATGCAACTATTTTCTTTAAATACCAAGCACAAGTACATCAACTAAACGGCCATAAAGCTAAATTGTACTGACGAGTTAATGTTGACTCGGAAAAATTAACGATGTGAAATCCAATTACAAGATAATCGCAAAACTTACTTGCCTTAAGATAATTAATCGCATAGAGACGTTTATTTATGTATGAATACATTATTATTGACAACTTTCTCTCCCTAATCTTGACTTAAACAGTTTTTTTCCATGACTTTTATTAATGGAGAACACGCCTTTTGATGTACAACGGATTTAAAACATTGAAAAAAAATGTTGCATTGCGTAGCCAGCCAAGAACAGGCAAGACTTTGTTACTTTTTGTTCGACCCAGACTCACGCACCTAACATAAATTTGTGTTTTTAGACAAACAGCGTCTATAAAAGGGAGTTAGAACAGTAAAGGCGGAGTTCGTAAAGAGCTAAGTCAGTGTCTCTATATCTGGTTAATCAGTTTCTCACACTGATAAACCTTTGAAATATGAATAAACTTTGAAAAAAAAAAAAAAGTATTAGGAATTATTATTGTTCTTTATATAGCTCTTGCAAAGGGTTTTCTTTCACTGGCACACGCAAATTTTGTGTTTGCTTAAGCTATTTTTAGACCAGTGCTACCACAAAACTGCGTTTGTTATTCTCCCAAGCGTTTGAAACTTTATTTTATTTTCTTGAAAAAAAAAAGAAATCAAAAACGTTTTTGTTTTACGAGGAATGACAAATGAAGTGAAACCAATTATTTTACTTTTGAATTGCAACTGAGCACGAACGACAAAGTCTCCATTACAAGGATTTACTACGATGCATTGCAAAATATGTCACAACGGTACGCCTGTTCACTTGACTGCTATCATAATCTTGATAGGAAGAGAACAACATTAGTACATTTCACGCTATTAGAAGTGAGTAAGGATTAAGAAAAAATGTCAATTTATTGAAGCCAGGTACATAAATGATGAAAAGAACATAAAACAAGACATATTAAAATTCCACAAATTTGTTTGGACGTAACATTTTCGGGAGCTCAACCAAGTTCAGACGAGAATTTGTTTTAAATAGAAAAGAAACCTCCTCTGGTGCTTCCGAGAAGCAAACTTCTGAGGCTGATAATGTTTTGGACGCATCCATTAAAGACAAACCATCCATGGAGAAGGCGAGAAAAAAAGGTCTTATTGTCTATCAATTCATTTAGACAAGAGAAATATTACTATTTTATATAGCCCAAGAAAGAATTTAATAGCTTCTGTGTGCCTATGCTCAACAATCCATGTCGTCGTTAATGCATGTAAGTCACACCATTTCCATTTTACAAGCTATCATCGTTTTTCCGCTCCAAGCGTATCGTCGTTGTCGTAACCGCTACTATCACAGTTAAGGCAACTCTTTTTTGGGCATTTACATTTTTACCCATTTTCAAGTAACATTTCCTTTGACAAGATGAACCATTTTTTCTTCCAAAAGCTTCATTGCATTCCAGCATTTTGTCATGACACGTTTTCTTGTGTTTTTCTTATTTCATGCATTGAATGTTTGTATTTTTACATACACCATTCAGATCGTGGTATGTTACCGATTCACCCCCAACCTAGAAAAATGGATGTACATATTTTACTTTCTTCCTAATATAGAAAAAAACAAAGAGTTGAAGCGTTGAGTTAAAAGGATAAAATACGTTTTAGGATGAGGATTAGTTGGAAGAAAAGTGCATCGAGAAAGAAAAGGTGAGTAAAGAACAAGGCAAAGCACGTGCACATACATTATGCATTTGTGGAGGGTGTTGAATCCAGCATAGTTTTGATCTCACACAATACGTTTTAGTTTTGAAAGGAAGAATACACACGTTGAAATAGACTAGATTCTTAATGCAGACGATGAGATGCAGAACTGGACAAAAAAAAATCAGCTTAAGTTAGATAAATCTTTTAAGGAAGCGTTTTTTCTGTAAATACAAGGAAAGCAAGTTTGCGTGGGTTCCTCATTTCCTGACATCTCTTCCCCCAACTTGGAAGAAGGTATGGATTTTTACTTTTGATCAATCTTCCTGTCGTTGGGGATGAGTTCCATCAAAAAAGTGATTTCCAGTGTAATCCGATTACTGGCTTCCAAATCAACTTGAGCTTGAGTAAAAACGAGGAGATGCTGGATGGATACTGGTGCTGGAAACTATGCATATTTCGTATGTGTCTTGCAGTTCAATGATTGATGTTGCTGCAAGAAGAAAGCACAAAACTATTCCTTGTAATTGATCCATAATACAAAATTGAGAGAGAGCTGTGTTTACTAAATGCGGAATTGATTGAGACGTTTAAAGAAAGACGTCGTCAGTTGCTCAATGCTAGTAAACATCATCCTCGTTTAAGAGCAAAGGAGAAATTAGATTTGGTAAATGTTAGAGACACGTTTGCTTGGTTACCACTTAATCAAGAGTTAAGTAATAAATGGCTTTTTCGCGATAATTGCAAATCGCTTAGAGAATGAGAGTAAAGAGAAATGAAAAGATGATGCATGAGTAAAAGCTACTCAGCAGTTTTTTTGACAACATTAAGCACATGGTTGGGCACATGTGTTCAATTAGTGTTTGATTCTTTAACAATATGCGTAGCTAATTAGTTTGTTTAATGAATAATTAATAGTTGAGTGAATGGAATCCATATAAAATCTAGATCAAGGTTTCACATCGATATAAAGTTCTGTTGACACCGTTTTTTCGTCTTAAATATACTCCGTTAAAAAACGTAACGCAAATGTGGACAGACTGTCATTTTTTGGTTTGAAACTTAGAAAGTTTTATGTTTCACGCAAAGTTTCCTTCATCTTTTTCAAGAAAACCTTTAATTTTTGGTTGAGTCTTGCATAATGGCGTGTGATATCGCCTGACGAGGCTGTCCTTTATTCTTCGTTGTGCCGCATGTGTCACACAAATTAAAACTACATTTTGATTTTATGAATGACCGAAAATTTTGCTCAATTATTTGTAATTGTTGGAGGGAAAACGTGTAGCAAACAAGATTAGGGATGTCTCCAACACGATACTCCGTTCTGGTCTTAATGATGCTAATAACTCATGACGTTTGAATGGATCCAAGTTAATTTTGTCGTCGGATCGAAAAAAATAAAAATGATACTCGGCTAGAACATATTTTATCTTCTAGTTTTCTCCTTCACTCAAGCAAATAGAAGGCTTATTGTTGTCTCGACGTTCCGTGTTGACATGGTTACATTGCAATATCTTTAATTTACATGATATGAGCATTTATTTACATGACAAGTGACAACATAGAGAGAAAAAGTGACATCACTTCTCACACAAGGAAAAGGGAACAGCTTGCCAATTACTAGATGGTCTCAACAGCTACCCTGTAGTAAAGGAGAGAAAAATAGCAACGATTCTTTAGTTTACATTTTTCATGCAACAGCACCCATGAAATACTTCTTTCTATGTAATTTAATTCATAAATATCATATCTACCATAAATAGGTTTGCATAAAACTTTAAGAGTAATGGCTTCTACTATAAATACGCCGACATCCTCAGCATTATTTGTTAATTCCGCAAGACAAAAGTACACATCAAAACTATCAATAACTGACAGACGTTTTGTGCGAAAAAAAATTAAACGACTATTTCGTTGTAATCATCAATGCGATGCATTCATAAAATTTTAAAATGGCCTTAGAGGATTTATTAGTTTGCTCATGCAGTTTCCTGTTTTGCGGTCAGTCGTAGACATATACTATATCCTAATTTAATTTTTCTTTCGTGATCTATCGTTGATTTTGAATTAGAAAACGATTATCAAAAATGAAATAATTCGTAATTTGTGCATTAATATACCTTCGACATTTTTTACAAATAATACTAATTTTTATATGGTTTCCGCACCTGCGACAGCTTGCGTCGGAAATGGAAAGTGAAATATAAAATGTGCACTGTAACACACACAAAAAAGCATGCACAGTTCGTTGATCACTATTATAACTGAAGATTCATTTGTTTTGTCTCAGTCCAATTATTATTTTGGAGGAAGAGCGAAATAAAAAAAGGCTAGTTTTTTTACGTGACGCGAAGCACGTGTCTGGCATGCCACGCAAAAACAAAATAGTAAGGCAATACAGTAGTTGTTTTGGTAGCAAGTGTAATTCTTGTAATGCCTATTATTTCACAGCGTGCCACAACAGAAAAAAAGAGTATGATTGTCTTTTGCCATTATCGAATCTTCTTGAATGGCACGCACCAATCAAACCCAGGTAGAGTACCACTTGAGCGTCCTGAGCGCGTGTGGGTGAAGAGAGAATAATGTTTCATGACGATGATGACAGTCATTAAAGATATTTTATTTTTGGGTGAGGACAGTAATCATTACAACGCCCCTGGCGTTCACCCAAAGCCCAGAGTTTTTTGTGTGCAGACTTTTTTTATAGTACTACTGACCATTTTCTCCTCTTAAAATGATGTGAGAGATTTTTGAAGATTATTAAGAGCGAGAATAGACATCATGATCCCTTCATCATCTTTAGTATGATATGATTGAACTACAAATTTTCTTCTGTAGCGCGAGTCCTTCGAGCTACGAAAGTAGTAGTCGGACACACCTTTCCTTAAAGACTGCTAGTGGTTTCCTCTTATGATAGGTCTTAATGGAATGTAATAGACGCAGTGGGTTTCGTATATTTATAGGAGTAGCCGCTTTCAAGATAAATTCAACTTGCTTTTGGGCAGTGTGATCATTTTGAATGACTGATGAAACGCGAAAGTTTAGAAATATTTTTTGGAATAATATTTTTAAAACTAGTTGCTCATTTGTCTGCGAATGCCGTAAATGTTATGGCAGAGGTGGGGTGGTAGATAGACTAAATAATAGGTTGCAAAACTAACTCATTTATGCGTAACGTACGTATACAAAAGACTCAATCTTTTATGCGTATCTTAGTATAAAATCAATCCGAAACGGGGGGTCTAATAAGCAGGAAACTTTTTAGAGTAAACTTTATGAGGTATAATTTACTGTCAAATATCGTTATGGATTAATTGATGACGCCAAAATTAGTATGATCATGATATAGAAAATATTATTTTTGTGGCAATTTTCTGCTTGTATGCGGACTGGTTTAGTATAATCACTGATGAGTTTTTTTGAAGCCATTGTTCCATCTGAGATGGCAATCTCAGTAACACATTGACAACATTTTAGCATCTGTGAACGGTTTTTGCTTGTACTTATTTCCACTTTTAATAGTTGTTGTTGTTACCGTCATTATCCCGGGAGGAAATAAAATTTTACTACCCATCCTGCCATCGTCATACCTTTACAGAACAAAATGTCACTGCTATAAAAAAGTTAACTTTGTCCCGGGTATTTTTAGAAACGCATGTTGTTTTTTTTGAATTGTACGCGTAGCCGTCGTACTCATTTTCGCTAAATATTACTTCCGATCGTGTCGTTCCCGGGGTTTGACGTAATTGTCTCAGCTTATGACAGGATGTGTGCATGAAGAAAATGTCTGTTCGTATTCCTTTTTTGTACGCGACCGTAAAAATACCGAAGAAAGTAATAATTGCAAATTATAGAGGATGCCGTCCTAAAAACTTACTTCCTCTTAGAAAAACATCCTCAAAACGTTTTAATTATTTGGGCATAAAAAACCAGTATAATTTTTTACGAGGGCAACTGGCAACTGCAAATCTAATGAAAATTGAAAGCTTTTAATAGCTTCATACCTTATTTTCTAAGTTTCCCTCCAATCAATTTCCTTTTCTGACTTTAATCAGGTAACAAGACCATGCAGCATCTCTTTTATACACATTACTCGTTACTTTGATGATTTCACATTTGCATATGGACAACATTAACCACATTTTGCAAATCTAAATATGTAATAAACCCCGATTATCTTTTGCTGTAGTAGTTTTACTAACCTTCAGTCTCTTTTTTTGTCTCTACCTGGCTTGCATAACTTACGCACTATAATAATGACAGAAAAAAATCCTTAAATTTATGAAAATCGTTCGTTGTCTTCTAGTACACAGCATTGTAACTTATCACGGAAGACTACACCCGATCTCCATACATAGTTGTTGTACGCAAGCCGTTTTTTGATTTAGGGAATGTGCTTTGTTCAAAACAGAGCCCATTAAATGAGTGCTTCACTCCTGTTCTCGTCTGGTTTAATGGAACGCAGTATGATTCATAACGAAACGAAAAAGTCATTCTTGCAATCCTGACTAGATATATTTTGCCATCATTCCTGCCATAGACTGTGTTTCGGTTGTTATTAAAAGCAGTTTGAAAATTAGTTGGAATGTTGTGTTCAGAGGGGGAGAAAAACTTGTGTCGCCCTTGTGGAACCTCTATTATATGATTTTTCTACAGGAAAAAGTTCTAACTTTTACCATTCAATAGGTATTCAACGCACATTGTTGGCTGTTCTCTTTAAATTGTCAGCATAAGATTATTAGCAGTAACGGTAATGATGAGATTTGCATTTTTTCGACCAGATTTTTTGGTACTGATTGTAACATGAAATTAAATTTCCCAACGACAAGTCCAACTATGTCGACAAACAATTAGGTATTTTTTTTGTACAGCAATAAAAATGATCATAATCATAACACTTGAATTGTTATTGTATGATTATTATTGTGAGTATTATTGTAAAATATGCAGTTTCATGGTGTAGTCTAATGGCAATCATAATGGATAAGTGTAATAACAGAATTTTGTTGAAAACCAAAATATTCCTTTGTTTACTCCCTTGGGAGGAGAAGGAAGAAGATGTGCTTGGTAAAAATATGCAAAAGTCTAACTTAACCGAAGTCATTCACAAGCTAAAGCTGCGATTATGTAAAGAAGAAAGGATTACGAATGCAAGATGGATGAGGATTGACAATGTTTTTGTAATGACAAGACGGGTACTAATACGATTCATAAGTTGAAATTTTATTGTAAACCTTTAAATCTTTCTGTAATATACCATTTTATTGCAAAATGGATTATGTAATGTAGTATGTATACACATGACAAACAATATGTCTCAAATCATCTACGCGTAGCAATACGCATTTGTTTTGATAGGGTTTCAAAACATTGAAAAATATTAGCAGTCACATGTACAATTTACTTATGTCTAAAAAAGTTCCATTTATTTATTTTTGCGACAAGCTTTACTATTCTTCTTTGCAAATTTTATTTAGCTTCTTGAAAGTAATTCTATTGGCGAAATCACCTTCTATGCTGTTGTCACCCAAGTAGGAAGTCGAAATCTGTTAGAAAATCTAGTAATAGTAATGATTAATATGACAGACCCCATTTTGGCCATTTCATATTATGAAGAGGCTTAAATGCTTGCGGAAAAGGCGGGGTGGAGATCGCTGATTTTTCTCTCATAGATGACTAGCACCGTTTTTGATTCTTTTGTTTGCACAAAAACGTTTGCAAGGTGTGTGCCAATAACAAGGAGCACATCCGCTCACTAGCCCATACAATGAAAAAATCCGAGAAGATTGTCTAATACCAAATATGAACATTTAGGACGTGCTTTGCATATCTAATCTAATAATGTTCCAAGGGATAGTTTAAAGGTTCAGCGTTTGAAAAAGGTTTGATGTCTGGTCTCAGTTGCACAAGGAAGAAATGAAACGATATACAAAAAAAAAAAAAAAAAGATTCAAGATTCGTTACAGCTCTTTAGACACACTGGCTTTAATTGGTAATGATAACACTTTCCTGCATTTGCTACACCAATTATAGTTGACTATACAATAACATTAGTTCGGATTCTCTAGATGTTACGCAGTTCGACTCTTTCTGGAAAGAATCTAAACTTTTTTAGTTTGCCGTAGTTCACGTCAATTTCATTCCAAGAAAAGGCTACCAATCAAACTAACGATAAATATTTGACCTGTTATATAATTATTGATTACGCAACTTTTTGGCAAGCCATTTTTTCATCCAAACCCTACCAAACTAGACTCGATACATAATTATTAGGTAAATTTTTCGTTAGTAACGCTGTGCCACTACCAGTAATGCAAAAAAATGATTAAAAATTCGTCCCATCATCAAACAGAACTCTCCCAAGGCAAACAATTGAACTCGCAAATTAATACTATTCGGCAAAAAAAAGTTTTTAATTGATGAGCCATATTGTGTGAAAACTGTATACATATTGGACATTACAAAACCAGAAAAGGGGCTGTTAATTACATCATTATTTTTTTAACAATTATTTTATATCATGTACGTACGATTGTCTCTCACCCTTTGCTCTGCGCAACCATTAGACCAATCGTTTATTAGACCGTGCATTTGTTGTACGTGGATTAAGTATAATCCCTTTTGATAA